>CAUYPK010093168.1:0-64964 GCA_963574355.1 Loris lydekkerianus | reverse complement strand
AAAGAGGGACGGAGGGAGGGGGTGGGGCCTTGGTATGAGTCCCACTTTCTGGGGGCAAGACATGATTGCAAGAGGGACTTTACCTAACAATTGCAATCAGTGTAACCTGGCTTATTGTACCCTCAATGAATCCCCAACAATAAAAAAAAAAAAAAGAAAAGAAAACAGGGTGTTTTTTTCATAAGTGCTGCCAAGCTAAGTCCCTCTTATTCAGCAAAAAGAAGGTTTTTAAAGCCCCCAAACAAACAAAATAATCCAAAATCGAGGGAATATCTTATGAAATTAAAGGATATCCAAATGTTGTTTTTCTTGAAAATAATCTTACCTTATGCTTTTTATTGTATAATGAGTAATTTAAAAATAGATGTGTAAAGCCGTAAAACAATTTGACCTTAGAGAGCAATGCAGAAAACAGAGATGACGAAATAAAACAAAACAAAACTTCAAGTAAAAGACACTAACCCAGACACAAAATAGTTCACGGGTGCTGGTGTCTCCTCGAACACGGCTGTGAGTTCACGGGTGCTGGTGTCGCCTTGAACATGGCTGTGAGTTCACCAATGGTGACGTCTGTGACACTCTCACTTGTGCCAGCCAGCCTTGTAGGCTTTACACATCCGAGCCAAGGTAATCCATGTGACAGCTCGGTGGGAGACACCTTTTTTTTTTTTTTTTTTTTTTTGAGACAGAGTTTTGTCGCCCTTGGTAGAGTGCTGTGGCATCACAGCTCACAGCAACCTCCAACTCCTGGGCTTAGGTGATGCTCTTGCCTCAGCCCCCCAAGTAGCTGGGAACACAGGTGCCCATCACAACACCTGGCTATTTTTTTGTTGCAGTTTGGCCAGTGCCAGGTTTGAATCCGCCACCCTCAGTATATGGGGCCGGCGCCCTACCCACTGAACCACAGGCACCTCCTGGGAGACACTTTTTAAATTATTTTTCTTCTTGTGGTAAAAAAAATAGCGTCAAACTTCCCATCCTTACCATTTTTATGTGAGGTACTATTGCTTTGCATTTTTCTGATGATTGGTGACGTCAAGGGTTTTTTCCGATGCTTGGAAGCCATTTGTGTACAGGCATATGGTTTTATTGCCCCCGTTTTATGGATAAGGAAAGGTTAGTCAGCTCGTCCAAGGTGGTCAGTGATGGAATAAGAATCCGAATCTGAACAGTGGCTTCAGAGTCCTGCACTCTAACGACTGTGTTATCCCCATCGCTGGGAGTACCTGTTCCAGTGTGGAAGAATGCTGCTCCTTGCAGATGGATGATAAATGCTAAAAACAAAAGAGCAGAGCATTTTAGTACCTGAGAGGTGACTTTCTATAATGGTGGTACTATCAGAGAGATGATTCAAGCAGCATCCATTTCAGTTGGGTTTCCAAAGTCAAGTGTACCCCCCTGGAACTGTCTACGGGATTTCATTCTCAGGCCTCGGGTCTGATAAGGTTCCTAACCCAGCAGGAGACAGGAGATGCCAGGAGGGCTTCCTTGGTATAAGGGCCAGGGCTTCCAGGAGTCAGGACAGGGGTATGGGAACTTTCTGCCTGTACTTACAGATCACTGCCACATTGAAGGATGGAAATGACGTGGGAATCAGGTGTGCACACAGTAACGCAGACTGTTCTTGTATTACTAAGGATTATGTGGATTTTGTCCAAAGGCAAGGAAAAGTAAAAAAGGAGGTCAAAATTGGGACCATGCCATCCCTTAAAGGACAGAAGGGTATAAAAGTCTTCCCAGGCTGTTCGTTATTTCATCTGTCCTGAAAATGACATATATAGCAGCAACAGAATGTTCAGTTACCACTAAAAGCAAAATTTCCCCCAATGTGCTTTAAAGAGTCGATGTGGGCGTTTAATGTTACTGATTCTTCCTGGTTCTTTTTTTTTTGAGCCAAATTTTCTGTGACTCATAAGAACCCCTCCTATTCTCACTCTCAACTGTGTGAATATGTGAAACCATGTGCTTGTTCTGTGCAACTTCACCCAAAGACAAAACCTTCATGGGAAACAAAGTGTAGGGAATGGTGCCTTTTGAAGGTACTGAATCTTTTTTCTCAAGGACAAGATACACTCAGTGTTGAGGGAACTGGACGAGGGTGTGCGGTTACCTCCCTGGACAAAATAAACGTTTGTTACCTACCTGCAATGTTAGGAATGTGCCACTGGGCACTTCTGGGCTCTGCCGAGGCTCAGGGCAGCCCAGACTCTAAGAGCTTTATGCATTCAGTGGTTGTAGGAGCTCCTGTTCTATAAGAGGGGTGGGATGAGGCATCAAGAAAGTGACCCTTTATTTTAATCTTTTTTCCTTCTTTATTTTCTTGCTTTTTTCTTTTAGTCCTTCTCAGTTTTGCTGTACTTCTTCCCCAGGGCAGGTAGTGAGTGACTGTCTTTGCATTGCACATCTCCGTGAGGGTCTGGCATCCTTGAATGTTACAAGGTGATCTGAGCAAAGAAGAAAGCGCTCACTCAGTCACAACCCCTTTCTGCAGTTCTATTGCTACAAAAATACTTGCACCAGGGTGATTTTCAACTTATGCAAAGATGGCTTGTCATTTCTCAGTGCTCGTTCTTCTTTCTTCCTCAGTAGCAGAACTCCTGAATGTTAGCTGAGGAGGTGGGTTCCCAGGATGAAGACCTTATTGCCCAGCTTCCTTTTGTAGCCATATGTAGCCATGTGGCTATGTTCTGGCCAAGAGAACATGAGCAGCAGGGCTGTGAACAACTCCCAGGAAATATCCTTAAAGGGAAGGTTGAGTCTTTCTGGGGAGGGAAGACCCTTGTCTTTCCCTTTCTCTGCCTTTCTGCTGCTGGATTGCTGATGTGATGGCTGGAGTGGGAGCAGCCATCTTGGGTCATAAAGAGGAAGCTACATGTTGAAGTGTGGCAGAAACTCTAGGGAGAAAGGGCCCCTGATAATCATACCAGGCTCTACCTGCCTGTTTTCATATGGTTTAAGCCACCATTATTAAAAATGCTTTTATTGTAGAAAAATACATATCACATAAATTTTACAATTTTATCCATATTTAAGAATATAATTCAGGGCATCAAGCACATTTATAATATTGCACAATAATCACCACTATTTCCATTTCCAGAATTTTTAAATCATCACCCAAATAGAAACTCTCTGCGTCCCCCTGGTGACTGTTTCTATGAATGTGCCTGTTCTAGCTGTCTCCTGCCATATGTATTCTTTCGTGACTGACTTATTTCACTTAGCATAATGTTTTCAAGGTTCATTCATTTTGTCACATGTATCAGAATTTCATTCCTCTTTTTAAGACTGAATAACTCATTATTCTATGTATACACCACATTTTGTTCATCTGCTGATGAATATCTGGATTGCTTTCACATTTTGGTTGTTGTGAATAAAGCTGCTATGAACACCAGTCTGCAAGCATCTGTAAGTCCCTGCTTTTGATTCTTTTGTGTCTCCACGCAGAAGTAGAATTGCTGGATCACACTGTAACTCTATGTTTTTAAAAACTGCCATCCTGTTTTCCGCAGCAGACAGACCACTTCGTGTCCAGCAGTGCACAGGGTTCCCACTTCTTCACACCTTCACCAGCGCTTGTTACTTTCTGTCTGTTGTTTGTTTGGGGGTGACATTGTGCTGCGTGTGCAGGGGTATCTCACTGATGCTGTGTGAGTGTCTGTCCTGCTTACTGACCACTTAACGTATCTTCTTTGGAGAAATGTTTGTTCACATCCTTTGACCATTTTTGAATTGTGTCATTTGTTTTTAAGCCACCATTATTTAAAAAAAAAAAATGTTATCTTCTGTCAAAACTAAAAGGACTCGTAAGGAATACATTGGCTTGCTGCTTTGCTTGTGTTGAGAGCCCTTGAGTGGGGACGGTTTGCACTTTTCATAGTGACTGAGGGTTTCAGTGCTGGACACCACTTAAAATTGCCTCGGTTCCAGGACTGCAGAGAAGGGGTGGTTTGCCTCAGTTTACTTGCTTAGAGGCAGGGCCAGGGCCGGGTAGCTGGTCTCCTACCTGCTGCTCCAGCTGGTTCCACTGCAGGGCCTCCCGCAGGAGCCCCCTGCCAACAGGCACGTGTGGCTGTGAATTGTGCCGTGGACTTGGGTAACTTTACTGCTGAATCATAAACGTCACGTAAAACAGGCCGTCGTCCCCTAGCATTAATATAACAGTGACAACAGTGACAGTGATGATAATGATTTAGTTAGTTAGAAGGACTTGGGGGAAGGGGATTCTTGGGATGACTGTAGCCACCCAGACCTACATATTATTGCTTTCTTTTTTTTCCTGATAAAACAGAAAAAAGATATCATGAGCAGTGATTTTTTAAATGAGAAATTATACAAAAATTTAGCCAGTTAGTCACCCATCACAAACATAGCCTGCTTAACCCTGGGGCATGACACGAGTCGGAAGTGGTGGGAAGGAGTGGGAAGCTGGAAGAGAGGGGAAGGGGACAGAAGCCTGAGGGGCCAGTGCTCCCATGGGAGTGCCCCCTTCCAATGGGAGGCAGACCCGGCGGGGCACTGCGGGTTCCAGACTGTAGACGTCCACTGGGCTTCACAGTTCCTCTGGACAGACGCGTCCCCGAGTGAACATCAGAACTGGCTCTCTCTCTCTCTCTCGCTGGTACCTGTGGGTGTGCAGGTGGCTGCTGCACAGGGACAGTCTGTGTTTCAGACGGACCCTCCCCTTAGTCCTGAGACTGCCACTGTGGCCGATGTGTTCATCATTCTGTGCAGCATGTGCAGTCTGTCGGTCCCAGATGGCTCACACCGTCCCTGTGAGGCAGTGCTTGGGTTGCTAAAACTAAAAACAAATTTAAAAAAGCAAATAAATAAACAAAAGGCATAAAATTGCCAAGACATTAGCGTAAAACTACATTCAAGAAGTATTCTGGGATGCTGGGTAAATCCATGACCCCTAGAAGGTGGAGCGGTGACCAAGCACCACTTTCCAATGACACAGTCACTGCGTCTTCACAGACAGGCTGGAGCATAGCCGGAAGGACAGGAAAATACTGAGAAGTACGTGGGCAAAGCTCCTGACAGCCATGTTGTGTTACCCTCTCACGACGCCAGCCAAGTCCAGGGTAGGAAAAAATATATAAAGAGAAGCAAAAGGAAGAAAAAACTCTGTCGTTTCCCTATACAGTTGCCGTTACTACTATTTTATTTTATAATATTTCCAGACTCCCCTCTGCATAGTTATGTAATGCCATATTGCAGCAAAAATACTGCGTCCCTGCCTTGCAAAGGAATATGGTGATATGCACAGATTCCGAGGCTGTCAGATGAATGAGCCAGTCTGGCTTTCCAGCCCACGTCTTTACAGACCGGGAGAAGGCTGGGGAAAAACTGGCTTCTTGGTGAAACATGGAGCGTTCATCCCACATTTCAAATGCAGACTCTTGGCCCCTAGTAGCTGCTGTGCCTGGCCAGCTTCCACAGTTACTCACGTTGCTGTCCTGTAATGTCAGGATGTAAGGATAAAGGGACAGAATGGACGTACTAGCTTCCCTAACATGTCACTGGACCCATTGTTCAATAGACATTTGCTTTTACCTTATAGTAAGACTTTCTCAAGCAGGAAAGAAGTTGGTTGAGGTGAACCCTTCAGGCTGGGTGACCGTTTCACAGTATTTTCCTTTCCTCCCAGGTGCACGCTCAGCCCATTCTTGAAGACATTAACTTATGATATCATTGAAAAGTGGCACTTGAGGCCAAGTACAGTGGCTCACACCTATGACCCTAGCTGGGAGGCCAAGGCAGGAGGATTCCTTGAGGTCAGGAGTTCGAGACCAGCCTGAGCAAGAGTGAGACCTCGTGTTTACTAAAACGAGAAGAATTAGCCGGGCACTGTGACAGGGACCTGTATTCCCACATACTTAGAAGGCTGAGGCAGGAGGATCGCTGAACCCAGGAGTTTTGAGGTTGCTGTGAGCTAGGCTGATGCCATGGTACTCTAGCCTGGGTAACAAAGTGAGGCTCCGTCTCAAACAAAGAGTGCTACTTGAACCTTAATTTTCCATTTTCATGTCAAAGATTCACCTAACATTTCCAAGGAGAATTCCTTAATGGTTTTGCATTAATGTCTTGGCAATGTTTTTGTTTGCCTGTTTGCTTTTAGTTTTCCTGCTTTATAGGAAGCCACCAAAATACTCCTTTTCAGACCTGAGATGCTGACCATCTCCTCTGCCACGTTTTCAACCAACATGTTTTCTTTCAAATGGTTTTTTGTTTTGAGCATTTTAAAAATGCTTTCTGTGTAAATGCTGCTTAAGTTTTGATAATGCCATTGTTTTATTTGAGAAATTATGCAAACATTTTACATCTCTTCAAATCATATACAGGAGTTGTAACATTTCCCCAGCAATTATGGCTTCAAAACTGAACTTAGCATACTACATAGAAGATGCAGACTTTCCAGTAAAACTCATACAACATGTTTTAGTTTTCAGATCTTCAAAGTCATCTCTATTCTCATCATTTGGTTTATTGTGATTGTCACATTAAAAAAAAATGTTATCTTCCCTTCACCTAAAAGAGTTCATGATAAATAAATAAAGGTTATAAATACATAATGTACATTTTACTTCTCTTATTTAGCTAGTCATGGTAAACTATACATTTTAAAAGGGCATGATTGAAACTTGAAAAAACTGTAAAAGTATTAAGTTATAAAAATTAGTAAATGCTTTTTCACAAATTTTATGTATAATTTTATGTATAATTCTTGACAGACTAACTTTAAACGGTCATAGGATATAATGTGACCCTACTGATGAGTCTTGATGCCACTTACACACTTGGTTTAGAGGAGCAAATCCACTGAGCACACACGGATGTCACGGTGTCAACTCGCTATCAACTTTTACAAACCCTTCTCACTTAGGTACTTTTGTCATGGTCAAGCGAAGTTGTGCACAATTGCCCTGATCCGTGGAGCACACTTGGAGTGCCGGTGCTACACACTATGTTAAGGTTTATGGGTGACTAAGGATTCGGTCATTCACTCTGGGTGTCATCACCAAGACATTTTTATCCAAATGAGCTTCAATGATCATTTTTATTCTGATGGACTTCTTTGTGCTGTTTCAGTGAGTGTGTCTAAGACTATTCTAAATAGTCACCATAGCGCCCAAGATACCACTTGATGAGCGTGTGAGTAATGAGGATGCTCTGCCTTCAATAAGAAAGTCGCGTGGGAGCCATGCTTTTGTTCCAGGACCTATTCAGAAATAAAAGTGTTGCTGTGAAGTCCAGCCCAAGTTGAGAACCTGACACTGGCTGGCCTGGGACTCCTCCCAGCCGACGGGCTTCACCTGGTGCTCATGCCTGGGGGGCACTTCCTGCCTTCTGCTGCTGTGACTTCCCCGGGCAGGTCCTGGCTTAGGTCCTGGATCTAGCATTTGACAGAAAATGCCCCCTAAGGGGATATTTCAGCTTCCTTCCTAGAGAGTAAGACTATGAGTAAGTGGGGAGACCAGGGGGGTGTGTTTAAGAGATCAGCTGTCCTAAGAACCACTGGTACAAGTAGACCAGATAGATCACCATGGTCTGAAACTTTACCTCTAAAGGGTAAACTGTAGTTTTTATAATTATTTTTATTCTTCTATCACAGGCTTATGATGCTGACCATGAATATTCTGCTTATAAGAAGAAAATAAGGCAGCACTTTTTTGGTGGGGGGAGAGAATACCTTTTTCATTAACCATCATAGCTTCATCAATGGATAGAGGTTATTTTTGCTCTAAAAAATTCCTCAAAGGATGCAGCTGGGTTGATTTTTGAAATAATGTACTTAAGCAACAATGACATCACATCATCTTTTGGGACAGAGCACCGGGGATTTAACACTCATACGCATTTTGAATTTTATATATTCATTCAACATCCTCAAAGAGTATAGCCTATGTGCCAGGCCATTTGCTAAATCCTGGGGAGATTAAAACAAGGCATGTGCTTTCTAGAGAGCTTACACTTGCATCGGGGAGACAGCCACATAAACACAAAACTCTGATACATGCGTTGAGATAAAGGCTATGGTGAGCACAGTAGCTAATGTGAAAGCCTTTTTAAGTGCCTTACATTTATTAAAGTTTCTAGTTCCTACCATAGTTCACAACTGGCTGCTCATATTATCCCCTTTTTACTGATAAGGACACTGAGACACAGAGAAGTTAAGTCAGTTGTTCAAGGTCACACAGCTAGTGAGTGGAGCTGAGATTTAAACTCAGGCAGTCATGCTGTGAGCCCTGTCCCCAGCCTCTGCACTGTGATGGATGACAGGTGCTCCGTGAAGGCCATGTAAGATGTGTGTCACACAGAACTGATGTGTAAACAATGTGTCTGAGGAGCCAGCTGGAGTTAGGCAGTGTGAGGAAGGAGGAGAGGTCACAGCTCTGCACGTCAGAGCATGCAGCCATGTGCTTGGGGCATTGTGGAGACAGCTGGGGCTTAGCAGGCTGGATGGCAGACTGGACGGCCTGGAAAGGCCAGGGACGACCCTGAAGGTAGCAGCAGCGGCTAGAGGGTCACTGGTCAGCTGCACTTCAGCCTTCTCTCCAAGGCCTCAGATACCACTGGGAGGATGAAGCAAGCCGGGGTACCTGGGTGCTTTAATAAATAGTTTCACTATTCAAAAAGAAAACATCTCAAGAATGTTTTTTACTCGACATGTGATTACTGTAACTCTGGGAGCTTTAACAATTATTGTAAGAAATTTACTTAGGAGGAAATTACTAACTTCTGTTTTATTTTATCAAAGAAATCGCAGAGATGTCCTTTAACAAATGGGATGGGTGGATATTATGTATTGCAGTGTTTACTGAGGGGTGGATGCTTCCTGTGGGTGGAAGGCAGGGGCCCAAAGGCATACATTGCTTCAAGTTCAAGCCTTCCAGGCAGATGGAAATCTCAGCCTTAGTCGTATGTTTGCCATCCAGGCAAAGCCACATTGGTGCTTCATTTCTGAGGAAGGGAAACTTTCCTTCTCTGCTAGAGGATGCCCAGGACAGACTGACATGTGTGTGAGCTCTGTCTCACGCAGACGCACTGCCGTTGTCCTTGTCAGAGCCCCAAACACCACCTGACGGGAAGAGTACATGAAATCATCTTAATGTCATGCATATCACAGAGATAAAGTACAAAACACTTAATTTGGGTTTGTCTTCTCTGTTTTACTCCAATAGGCAGTGCAAGAGAAATTAATCTTGGTTTTCATTTTCCTCATGCAGATTTTGTGTGTGTGGTGTTGTGTTCTGTGGTGTGTGTAGCATGTGTGTTGTGGGTTGGGGTGTGTGTGACATGTATGTGATGTGTGTCTGTGCGGTGTGTAGTGTGTTGTATGTGTTGTGTGTGTGGTGCATGTGTACAGGTGGTGTGTAGTACACTTGTACATGAGGAATGTGGTGTGTGTGACATGTGTATGAGTGTGTGTTCAGTGTGTGGTGAATGTGTGGTTTGTATGAGTGTGTGGTCCGTGTGTGTGGGGTGTGCATAGTGTGCGTATGGTGTGTATGTATGTGTGGTGTGTGTGGTGTCTGCTGTGTACATGGTGTGTGTGTGTGTGTTGTGTCCAAGTCACGGGATCCCCCACATAAATCACCTGGAGACCAACTCCGATGCAAAAGCAAGAGGTTGTTTATTTACAAGCTCGAGCCTGGGCTTCCTGGTCCTGGCATAGCAGGAGAGCAGAGAAGCCCTGATCTCGAAAAGGAGGGACGTTTTTAAGGGTACAGAAGGGGGAAAAGGAAGGGGGTGTGAGGTGAGCCACTGGGGCGAGCTGATAAGGGGGCTAGGGGACTGAGAAGTATTTGTCCTTGGCTGTCTGGGAGAGTGTTGCTATTGCTCGGAGCAGACGTTATGCAAGGGCACGGATTATAGGGCAAGGATGGGGGGCAAGGGAGGAAGCAGGTTGCCTAATGCCTTTGGAATGCAGCTGCAAAATGAAGGCTGAGAGATAAGATGAAGTTAATTTTAACAAAATGGAGTTAACCTGGTTCTTACCACCTCACCTGGTCCTATCCTACTTGGAAACTTGCTATTTCAAAAGTCCACCAGTGGTCAGGCACAGTGGCTCACGCCTGTAATCTTAACACTCTGGGAGGCCAAGAAGGGTGGATTGCTTGAGCTTAGGAGCTAGAGACCAGCCTGAGCAAGAGTGAGACACCATCTCTATAAAAAACTAGCCAGGCGTGTGGCAGGCATCTGTATTCCCAGTTACCTGGGAGGCTGCAAGAGTTTGAGGTTTCTCTGAGCTATGACACCAAGGCACTACAGTGAAATCAACAAGTGAAACTCTGTCTCAGAAAAAAAAAAAATGTCCATTGATAATTTGTGTATGACAATTGTTTTGATAATTGTTATGTGACAGTATTGGAGAGTATCCCCTTGCATCCATCCTCAGTTTCAGTGTTTCATAGGTATACCTTAAGCTCAGTGAGAACCTAAGCCTTATTGCATGTTGAAATGTTCTTTTCTTTCCGGATCTTCTACTTTTATTATTATAAATTTTCTTTTAAAAAGACTGTCATGGATGGTTACATCTTCTATTGATTTATCAATGATATCTTTGTCTTAAGTTCCTACAAAAGGTAATACTTAATTACATGTATTACCATCTCCTGAGGACAAAGCCTTAGATTACAGTCACAGGAGCAGGCTGTATTGTCTTCCCCAGAATTTTCTCAGGTTTTTTCCTTATGTTTTGCTTTCATTGAGGTTAATTAATTGACTTCCTATTTAGTGTGAAACACTGTGCAAAGTAAGTGAATTTATCAGGGACTTGCAATTACCTTTTACAACTTCCATCCGTTATTTATGAAAATGATGTATATACCAACAAATTAACTTTGGTAATGTAGCTTTCATATTGGTTAGTAGTGAAATAAACAGACTTTACATCTTTAAATTTCAATAAATTCCTCTATCATTCGAGAAAGATAAATGTCAGTAATACTAAGCAAGAATTACTATTATTAAAAAGTATTAGAATCTAAGGATGGATTGCCTGCAGTTGGGAACATACTTAATAGAAAAAGAATAAAATTAAACATTTTTCTTCTGATAATACATCACCTTAGAAATTTTAAAATATATATAGTCACGTCCCACATAATGATGTTTTGATCAATAAAGGACCACGTACCTATACGACAGTGGTCCCATAAGATTATAATGGAGCTGAATAATTCCTTTTGCCTCGTGTCATCATAGCCCTTGCAATACATAAATACTTAACCAATGCATTACTGTTGCCTACAGTATTCAATACCCAGTACAGATTAATAGGTAATAGGCTATTATCTTGTCAGGTTCTAATCAGCCTAGTTGTGCTAACTAGGACTGAGGGGTAGAGTGGAGGTGGTTCACAGTGACTCAGTGGCCAATTAATGCTTTTCTAATTTATAATCATTGTGAGACTTGCATCCACCAACAATCATGTAAATATATTCAACACACAGGCTTTACTAAGAGAGAGAAAACCAACACACTCTGAGGAATTGGGCAAATCCGGATTTCCCTCCTAATGCTGACCAATGAGAATGCGGAGGACAGGAGTGTTACTGCTGTTTTCCTGACAGAATTTCATAGAGCTCAGGCATCTCATCCATGGTCAATTTCTTTGCTGTTTTTATGGTCCTCCTCAGGAATACCCATGATCTTATCTTAGTCATCTTTTAGCTTCACCTCCTTATCGGGTCTGGTGGGGCAGGGGACATGGGACCTGGTTACAGTGGGTGTAATCTTAACCACCTCAGCCCCTGCACATATGTTTATCACTTTGAGGGGTCAGCTTGTAGACTGAGTCACTTGTCATAAATATTTGAGACATTTAGGGTCATGAAACCTTATTATATATCAGCTATCCCATAAAGCCAAATTATGTATTAGACTATACCATCTAGGTTTGTGTAAATACACTCTGTGATGTTTGCATAGCATGAAAATCACCTGTTATCTAACAATACATTTCTTAGAGCATATACTCATCAATCATTAAGTGCATGACTGTTAGTACATTTAGTGACACAAATGACAAGCTTTTCAATCATCTTTACAGCAGCTGGTGAAATTCTAGCCAGTTCAAAAGAGGTGTCCTTTCATTTAAAAAGGAGATTAAGACTCACCTTCCCAGGAGGAGGGAAGGAAACTAATGTCTCATTAACAACTAAATAATTGTAATTAGAGGAAAGAGTTTAGTGTGTCTCAAGCTCTCAGAATAAAAGCTTTTAATTTTCTCATAACACTACCAGAGTAATGTCTCTTAAGGATCCTGGATAAGTTTTGGCCTAAAGGTACTCCTCACTTTCTGGACACTTTTTGTTCTGCATCTACTGCTGTTTTTCTGAATCCTAGCTCTCCTGACCTGAGCACTTTTCATACCAGCCACCTACTGAAACCTGTCTTCTTGACCTTGACTGACTTCTGTTACCACTTGGCCTATTCAGTCCCTGCTTCATTTTGCCTATTCTGTTTGCCTTCTGCTCACGCTTGAGCTGACAGCAGAGCTCTATGAGTGGTTTTTCAAGAGTAGACTGTTACTTAGCATTGATACATGTAACTTTTTCATAGACAATACATATTATATGTATTGCTGGCATAGAAAATAATATTAGGATATGATATTGGACCTGTTACTTTGAAAGTACCATTATACCCTAAACTATTCTTAGCCAGGTACATGACAAAAGATCTTTAGAACCTTTTCTTAACTAGACTTAAAGTATTTTTGTTAGACACCTCTAGCAAAGAGTCTTAGAGACTTAAGTTAGTATCTTAAAAGTGAGAAAGTTGGTCGGTGTGGTGGCTTAGTCCTAGCACTCTGGGAGGCCAAGGCGGGTGGATTGCATGAGCTCAGGAGTTAGAGAACAGCCTGAGCAAAAGCAAGAGGCTGTCTCTACTAAAAATAGAAAAAAAAATAAAAAAATGAGGCAAGAGGATCGCTTGAGCCCAAGAGTTAGAGGTTACTCTGAGCAATGACACCATATCACTCTACCCAGAGTGACAGCTTGAGACTCTGTCTCAAAAAAAAAAAGGGAAATAGTTGTCATCAGCTTTTTTCCCTATACTGTGTGACCAATGGGATCAATTATATATTTGTTTAATGTATGATATTCATCAGATGCCATATTTATTTTCTTTGGTATCACAAACATAAGCCATCCAGATACCCTTATATCTGGTTTCTCATTGCTATGTAATGCTTTCTTGAATTATTATTATCTTTATCCCCAAGCTAATAGAACATTTTATAGCAGTCATAAATATGATTCAAAAGCAATAATACTGCTGTAGAAAAACTGTATCTTATATTTATTGGTAAACAACAATTCTGTTTGAACCAAATAGCATATTTATAACCTACATGTTGAGCAGTATCATGTAAAGCAGACTCACTTGTTAATGTTAGAATACTACATTGATTAGCTTTTGTCTCATAAGTAAGATTGAAATTGGTACCTTATAGTGCTTGGAAAGCTTTTATTTTATATGTAGTATACTCATATAAATGAAGTTGAATTTATCTTGAAATGAGGATTTACTTTTTGATGTTCTGATGTTATAAAATATTTGAAATATTTCAATACAATGCTTAGAAATGAATGTAAAGAATATAAAATTATTATGCTTTTTTTCATGTGTTGTTTGTGGGATCCATTTCATTAGTTTACAGTGGTAGCTTCTGTATTATCAAAAGTTTAAAAAAATTATAAAATATAATAAGGTTGTAGCTGTGCTTCAAAATTCACTAAATTGGTATTTCATACTTAAGAGCAACATTCTAAGAGGAAAATGTGGGTGAAAAAATAAGAGCAACTAATGGTGTAGTGGTTAGACTTTTGTAATCTACATAATTTCACCCATATGCAAAAAAAAAGTGGTGTAAATAGTTTAAACGCTATTGCATATACTGTAGATAAATTACTGATTTATAATGAACATTGACATAGTAATAAACTTGTGAGCTTTTCCTAACTTATAGATATTTGTTTTGCAGGAGAAAATAGAAGTAGAAATTATTTTTGCCACTTCAATATGTAATTCCATATCAGTTGTTACTACAAAATTGTCTAATATTAACAGTCTTTTCATAGTAGACCAAGACAATTTACATTTAGTTTTCTTTGTCTTTTTTGTTTGTCTTGTTTTGTTTTATTCCCCTTCCTACCCCCCAATTATTTTATGGCATTTCAGTGCTTCAGAGAATTTAGATGAGCTCTCTTCCTCCAGTAACTGGTTACTTAACCAAAAGCACAATAAGAAAAGGAGAAAAGACAGGACAAGAGTGAAATCTCCATCCTTGACTATCATGAGTACAGCAGCCCGAACAAGGCCACTTCAGAGTTTCCACAAACGAAAACTGTACAGATTGAGCCCCACTTTTTATTGGACTCCACAGGTAAGGCTGCCTTTTGGAAAAAAAGGATCAAAGATTTCACCATCAGTATTAATTCATATATGAGATGATGTAGACCGTACATAATTAATTAGAATAATTACATGTAGAAAGCTTAAAAATATAGTTTATTACTGATATAACAGAATTAACAATATGAAAATAAGATTTAATAATTTTTTTAAACAGTATACTCTAAAACTTCTTACATCCTTCGTTTTTTAAAGAATCTACTATTATGCTTAAACTAATTTAAAGGAAAATTAAATGCGAAGATTTTTTAAATGTACTGGTAAGGGAATAAGGGAAACACCAATGTACTACACATCTGTCTTATGAATATTTACTCAGGTAAAGAAAAATCTGCCCAGCTGTCATTTATTTTGGAGGAAATGATGTTCTCTTTTTCAGGTTTCGTATTTATTAATCTTGGTGAGCATTCCTTTTCCTCTTTCTAGAACATGAGTAATGCCACGTTAGATATTTATGCCACTTTGTACATTTAAAGTATACTTCAGTAAAATCATTCATTTTGGAAAACATATTTTATATTTATACACAAAACAATAGGCATATTTCTTTCAGTGACCTCTAAACAAGCTGTGATGAAGGGCACAATCTGTTATCTCCAGTTCTTGCCTTATGCCATGCTTTTCCACACCATTCTTTTAGATTTCTTTGTAATATATCAAAGGAAAACAATTCTTGATGTTATTATTTAGCATTGGTTGTTTCTGATTATCATTATATTAACTATTTTAGTTACATTTCTATAAAAATCAAGATGCTTTGTTTCTTTCAATTTTAAGCTTTTATTAGGATCCAATTATAAATAAAGATGTGGATTCTGACAAATATGTAGGTTTTCTTAGAAGACTAATTTTTACCATTTAATAGTAGTTCACCATTTTGAAAATACTCTTTAAATATTTGTTTATTTCATAATTTTAAAACCTTTTGCCAAAGTCAACCTAATGAGGAAAATTATTTTTCTTTAAAGTTTCACATATGAAATCATATTTTATTGAAAATTTTATTTAAAGTTGCTATAAGAAATAGATAACATTTTTGATATGTTGTGATTTTTGTGATTTAATAGTTGTAAATCATTATCTAAAATATTTTATCAAGGAATAAGTCATAGTATTCTGCCTGTAAGAAATCTGCTTGAATAAATAATTTGCTAGGTTTTACTAAACTAATATAATATATGCTTTGATAATGTAAAGATTGACCTGAGAAGGAGTTAGCAATTTTAAATCCTTAAGCAAACAAAGGAGAGAATCCAGTTGTAGGGCTGCTATTTACTAGTAGACTATATAGTTTACCATGTTTCAGTTACCTAGCCAAGTATTTTTAGTACATTATTTTATTTAATCATCAAATATATAGGTATTATTAATCCCACTATCAGATGTAGAAATTGAAATTTAAGGAGATGAAGTAATTTTCCCAATATCACGTAAATAGTAAGCAGTAAGTCTAATCTCAACCCCCTTGTTCTTATTACATTCATAATAAAAGTAAATATTTTGTGGGTCTGAAACAATATTTGGAGGTTTGTCTGGTTAGAGATAGTAAGAAATAAATCAAGTAGATGGGCTCCGAACAATAAGCAGAGATTTGAATAGTATGTATGGAGGAGAGAAAGCCTTTTAAGTGAACAATTAGAAAGCGATGGAAAAAACAAGAGAGAATAACAAATGCTGGCACTCTCGACTTATCCTTCGAATTGCCAGGCCAATAGTTTTTTGCCTTTTTAAACTGCATTTAGAAATTTCATTTCTCCCAAGAAGCCTTTTTTGACATCCCTAGAATGGGATACACACTGTTACACCATCCTGTTTTAACCTCATTATGTTGGTTATATTATATTATTATTATATTATTCTATATTATTATATTATTCTATATATTATATTATTATATAATCCATTTTATTTATCTCACTTTTTATTAAATTGTAGATTTTTAGAGAATAGGGAATACCTTTATTTCTAGATCTACAGGGGCTTCTATGTTCAATAAGCAAGTATTTAATGTGTTAAATAATCAATGTAGAGGAACATAGGAAAACATTTAAAAAGCAGTAGACAGTGGGAACTCATGAATAAGTGTGTATGGGATTTGCCTCCTGCAAGAGTCAAATGTTCTCTATGTATTTTCTGTCTAGTATTGTAGCCCCCTAAACACATGTAGCTATTGAGCGCACGAAATGTGAAACTGAATTTTTAATTTATTTTATTTTTGTTAATTTTAATTTAACCACATGTGGATAATGCCTACCAGATTGGACAGCACAGACTCAAACTTTTGATAGAAGTGAACATACCTAGCATTCATATCTTTTCTTCTAATACCATTCTCTACTAAAAGGAACTAGGGCTCTTTGGGGAAATGGCTGATCTCCAATACTGAGGTAGAAGGTATATAAGATTAATCTGGACACTAAAGAAATTTCCAGACAGACACACCAAGCAGGATTGAAAATGAGCACTTAGGCAGGGGTTGGTGGGCTCACACCTCTAATCTTAGCACTTTGGGAGGCCAAAACAAGAAGATCCCTTGTGGTGAACACCTGTAGCTCAGTGGGCAGGGAGCTGGCCACATACACCCAGGCTGGCAGGTTCGAACCCAGCCTGGGCCAGCTGAACAACAATGACAACTGCAACAACAACAAAAAATGGCTGGGTGTTGTGGCGGGTGCCTGTAGTTCAAGCTACTTGGAGGGCTGAAGCAAGAGAATCACTTAAGCCCAAGAGTTTGAGGTTGCTGTGAGCTGTAATGCCACAGCACTCTACCCAGGGTGACATAGTGAGACTCTGTCTTAAAACATAAAAAAAAAGAAGAAGAAAAAGAAGATCCCTTGAGTTCAGGAGTTCAAGACCAGCCCAAGCAAGAGTTAAGACTCCATCTCCAATAAAAGTAGGAAAAATAAGCTATGTCTTCTGGTAGGCCCCTGCAGTCCCAGCTACTTAGGAAGCTGAAGCAGGAGGATCACTTGAACCTAGAGTTTGAGGTTGTGGTGTGTTAGGCTGAGGTTGTGGTGTGTTAGGCTGATGCCGTGGGACTCTGACTTGAGCAAAAGAGTGAAACTTTGTCTCAAAAAAAAAAAAAAAAAAAAAAAGAAAGAAAGAAAGAAAAGAAAGAAGGAAAAAGAAAATGGGCTCTCCAAGGGGATTCATGACAGGTCTTCCATGTCAGATTTTAGAAGCCCCACAAGAATGAGCTCAGAGATTCCCCTGCCAGACCCATTAATCAACATGAATGATTCCAGCATGAACTTGATGTTACCACAAGATCTAGGTAGTCCCACTATATTGAATAAGGACCAAGAACATAGCTATTTACTTATAAACAATATGAAGAGTTGGAGGCTTTGTTTGGCCAGACCATGTTCTCAGATAAAAATCTTCAGAAGGAACTGGCTTCAAAGTAGTAATGAATGAGAATTTTCCAAAATCAAAGACAAGTACCAAACCACATATCTAGGAAACTTAAGCTGGAGAACATCAAACAGAATAACTGTTTTAAAATATACACTTGGCATAACACATTCAGACTGCAGAAAACTAAAACAAAGAGAAAATCTTAAAAAAATTCAGAGACAAAAACATCTTGCTTATAGAACAAGTATAAGAATTACAGCTGAGTTCTTGTCAAGAGCCATGTAAGCACAAAGAGAGAGGAGTGAAATATTTAATGTGTTGAAAGACAAGAACCAAAACAATTGCTGGTGGGAAGAATTATGTCCCCCAAAAAGACATGTCCATGCCCTAACTTCTGGTACCTTGGAATGTGACTGTTATGAGTTAATTTCTGTCTCCAAGAATTCATATGTTGAAGTTCTAACTCCTAGTATCTCAGAATGTGACCTAATTTGGAAATAGGTTGTTATAGATATAAATAGTTAAGATGAGGTATTTAGGGTGGGCCCAAATCCAATATGACTGATGTTCTTATAAAGAGGAGGAATTTGGGCACAGATTCATGCATACAGGATGAACACCATATGAAGATGAAAACTGAGGTCATAATGATGATTCTATAAGCCAAAGAACACCACAGATTGGCAGCAAACACCAGGGGTTAGGGAGAGGCCTAAAAGATTCTTCCTCTTATTCCTCAAAAGAAACCAACCCTGCTGACATCATGATCTGACTTCTAGCCTCCAGAACTATCACAGTAAAAGTTCTGTTATTTAATCGTTTCTGATACTTTGTTATGTATGACCTAGCAAATAACAGTGAGCTTACTTGTCAATAGGGTCTTTGTACTTGTAATTAAGGATCTTAAGATCATTTTGGATTTAGGATAGGCCCTAAATCCAGTGACTGGTATCCTTATAGGAGAAAAGGAAGAGACAGAGAAGGCAGCTATGTGATGATGAAGGCAGAGACTTGAGTCATGCTACCACAAGTTAAAAGAAATCAGGAGCCACAGAAACTGAAAGAGGCAAGGAAAGATTCTCCCCTACAGCCTTCAGAGGAAGTGTGGCTCTACCAACACTTCAATTTCAAACTTTTGGCCTCCATAACTATGAAAGAAGAAATTTTTGTTCCTAAGCCATGCAATTTATGGTCATGTGTTATGGCATCCCTTTGAAACCAACACAGCATTTGGTATTGGGAAGCAGGGTGCTGCTGTAATAAATACCTAAAATTGTGGAAGTGATGTTGGAATTGGGAAATGGGAAACAACTGGAAGAATTTTAAGGTGCATGATAGGAAAAGCCTAGATTCTAGTGAGAGCTCAGAAGGAAGTGGGAATGGAAGACAAAGCTGGTATCATCTTAGAGAATAAATATATCATCATGAACAGAATGTTGCCAAAAATGTGAATATTAAAGTTTCCTTTCATGAGATTTCAAAAGGAAATTAGGAAAATAATATTGGAAACTAGAGGAAAGCTGATTCCTTATAAAATGGTAGAAAACTTGGCTGAATTATAATCTACTATAGGATGGGAAATAGAACTTTTAAATGATGTATTTGGACATTTAGCTAAAGAAATTTCCAGGTGAAGTGCAGGACATGTCATGTGGTTTATGCTCACTCCTGCTAGTAAAATGTGAGGAGAAAGAGATAAATTAAGTAAGGACCTGTTAAGTAGAAAGGAACAAGAATTTGAAGATTTAAATTGGGGGCAAGACACAATTGTAAGAGGGACTTTACCTAACAAATGCAATCAGTGTAACCTGGTTTCTTGTACCCGCAACGAATCCCCAATAATAAAAATAAATAAATAAATAAATAAATAAATACAGGTAAAATGGACAAAAACAAAAAAATTCTCAGTATATTATAAAAATGATATCGCATGATCTGAAGATTACTCAGAGCATGGACAAACTTTTGCTATGAAGATTAGGTATATATATAACTCATGGATCCAATAAACCATTTCAGCAGAAACCAGAAGGGAAACAGTGTTACCCACAGAATCTTGGGAGAACCCTCTTGTCTAATAATGTGAATCCTCTTGACATATGTGGGAGTCCCACAAGATTTTTGAGAAGATTTTATACCAGCAGAAACACTACCAGCTTAAAGTGAAAGTGTCAAAGAGGAGACAAAGTGAAAAGATTGTCAGCCCCCCCATAATTTTACAGGCAGAAAACGAACTGATGGAACTACTCAGTTACAAACATGTACCCTTCAAGAAAAATTAATCATAAAACTAAATGTGCAAGGAAACTTTCTAGGAGAAAACAAAGAAATATTTTCATATCCTTAGAGTCGTTGACTTATTTTTTTTTTTTTTTTTTTTTTCCTTTTTAAAAGATTTATTTTTTAGGGACAGAGTCTTGTTCTGTAACCCAGGTCAGAGTGCAATGGTGTGATCACAACTCACTGAAGCCTCAAACTTCCGGGTTCAAGTGATCTTCCTCTGTCAGCCTTCTGAATAGCTGGGACTACAAGTGTGTCACTGTGCCTAGCTAATCTTTTTACCTTTTGTAGATGGGCGTTGGGCGCATATGCGTGTCTCACTCTGTTGCTGAGGCTGGTCTCAAATTCCTGGCCTCTAGTACTCTTTCTGCTTCAGCTTCCCAAAGTTCTGGGATTATAGGATGAGCCACTACACCTGGCCCACTGTACTTGTCTTCTATATTACTTAGCATACACATGTCCTCAAAGTTTATCCATGTCGTAGTATGTGAAAGCATAAAGCTGAATAGTATTGCACTGCATCACATTTTGTTTAACCATTCTTCTGTCAATGGGCATTGGGTTGCTTCCACCTCTTGGTTTTGTGAATAGTATTGCTCTGAACAAGGATGTCCAAATATCTCTTCAAAATCCTACTTCCAGTTTGGGGGGTATATGTGGGACTGTCATATCATAGTTCTATTTTTAACTTTTTGAGAAACCAACATACTCTTTTACCATAGTGATTACATTATTTTACAACCCCACCAGCAGCATGCAAGAGTTCCAATTTCAAAGTGTTGTGTTTTAATCTTGCATTTGTTTGATGACTAATGACGTTGAGTACTTGTTCACATTTCTTGTTCATTTAGATCTCCATTTTTATAAGGTGTCTGTTCCCATCTTTTATCTTTTTTTCCTAATAGCTTGTCTGGATGAGTTCCTTATACATTCTAGATACGAGCTCTTTATTGGTTATATTTGTTCCAAATATCTTCTCCTACTCTATGATTTCCTGACTTGGGATCACCAGGCTTTCCATTGTCCATGGGGGGAGGGCCCAGAGGCTGGGTGGTCTGACGGGGCTCCCATCCTCCTCATCTCCAGTCTCTTCCCTCTCCAGTAATGGGGGCTACTGTTGTGGCTGTAAGTGGTGCTGATTCTCCTTCTTTCGTAAGTGGTGCTGATTCTCCTTCTTTCGTTTCGGCATCGTGGCTGTGGCCAGTCATTGACTTCTTAAACAGGATACAAATATCACTAATCTTAAAGAAAAGATTGTTAATTTGGGATTTGTTAAAATTATGAACTAAATTTCATCAAAGGCATCATTAAGACAACAGGGTACACACTGAGTAAAGACATTTGCAACAAAGCTTTTATATTCTGAACACATATATTTTTTTAAAATACCTTAAAAAAGAAAAGAAGAAAAAGACAAACTACCTGATTAAAAATAGGCATAAACACAGAGTTGTATACTTTAAAATGGTTAAAATGGTAAATTTTATGTTACCCATATTTTATCACAATAAAAATTTTTGAATAAAAAAGCATAAGACTTGAACAGATTTTTTATATAAGAGGACATCCAAATGTCCAATAAACATAGAAATGTGTTCAAAATTATTACTCAAGGAAATGCAATTCTTATGACCCAGAAAGTTTATGCTTAAGAAATTACCCAGAAGTAATTAATACATATGTATACTTGTATAAGTCAAGGCTTTCCAGAGAAATAGACCAATAGAATATACAGACATAGATATTTGAGAACAGATTTATTGTAGAAATTGGCTCATGTGATTATGGAGATCAAAAAGTCTTATGATATGCCATCGGCCAGCAAGAAAGACAGTGATATAATTCCGTTCAAGTTGAAGCCCTAGAATCGTATAATTGAGATTAACCCCTGGAGGCCAAAGGCCAGAGAACTGGGAGCACTAATTTTTGAGGGCAAGAGAAAATGGATGTCCCAGCTCAGGAAGTGAGAATCTGCACCTCCTCTGCCTTTTTGTTCTATTGTGCTCTGGTCAGACTAGATGATGTCTGCCTACCTTGGTGAGGGTGGATCTTCTTTACTCAATCTACTGATTTAAATATTAATCTTTTCTGAGTCACAGACATACCCAGGAATAATGTTTTACCAGCTATCTGGACATCCTTTAGCCCAGTCAACATGACACATAAAATTAACCATCATGGTGCTCATAACATCTTTACTCATTAAAGCCCCAAACACAAAGCAATCTAAATGTCTAACAGGAGCACTTGATTCATACAGCAATAATAAAGATACTCTAGTGGCTGGGTGTGATGGCTCATGCCTGTAATCCTAACACTCTGGGAGGCTGAGGCAGGTGGCTTGCTGAGCTCAGGAGTTTGAAACCAGCCTGAGCAAGAGCAAGACCCCATCTCCACTAAAAATAGAAAAAGTAGCTAGATGTTGTGGTTGATGCCTATAGTCCCAGCTACTTGTCAGGCTGAGGCAAGAGGATCTCTTGAGCCCAAGAGTTTGCAGTTGTTCTGAGCTATTATGCCACGGCACTCCACTGAGGGCAACAGAGTGAGACTCTGTCTCAAAAAATATAAAAAATAAAAATAAAGTAAAAGAAAAGGATCAGCTACTTATAAAACAACAAAGATGCATCGCCCAGGCAATATGCTGAGTCAAAGAAAAGAGAAAAAAAATTTTGTAGTAATTATAGACAAAACTTATTGATAGAATTGCGTTTACTTCAGTTGGAGTTGGGGGTTGTCCAGGAAAGGGCATAGCTAAGTTTTTGGGTTGGAAATGTTTCATATCTTGATCATAGTGGTAGTTACCAGGATATATATGAAGGTTGTCCAGAAAGTATCCAGCCATGCGTGTCTCTTTATTTTTCATAGTACAACCCTTATACATATGTAAAAAATTTATTACATTTTGTATCGTCACCATAGAAATGGCCATGTGTCCCATGCTGAGTGTTCAGACTAGCTTATCCCCCTTGTTTGAGTCATGTCCTGTTGCTTAACTAACCATTCCAAAACTCCGTAGATTTAAAACTATTAGCTGGGCATGGTGGTTCACACCTGTAATCCTAGCTACTTGTGAGGTTAAGATGAGAGGATCACTGGAGCCCAAGAGTTTGAGATCAGCCTGGGCAACTTAATGAGACTCTGTCGTAAATAAATAAATAGATGTTTTTAAATTTAAAAAATCATGTACTCTTATCTTTTCTGATTTGGGGCATTACCTGATCAGTTACTCTTCCAGTATTACCTGGGGTCGCTCATAGCACTGTAGGATGGTGGTGACTGGGGCTACTCGTCCGGAGGTGTGAATGGACTAGAATAGCTGGGCTTCCTTCCTTTTCCATGTAGTCTCAGGGCTTTTCCATATGGTCTTCCCACATGGTTTCTCCAGTGGGTAGTCAGGCTTCTTACCAGGCTCCTCAAAATACAAATATAGGAGCTGGCAGTTCTTTCTGAGACTTAGTCCTAGAACTTGCAAAGTGTTTTTCTATTAAATTTGTTAAAGTGACTCAACGTAGGATTTAATATGAGAGAAACTATAGAAAGGCAATACTACCGGGAGAAAGTCTACCCTCTGATTCTCAATTACTGACATCTCTGTCATATGGAAAAATCACTTAACCCCTCCCTCCTAAGACCTCTGCTGTTTCATCCCATTAGGACATTAGGCTCAGGCATGAAGTCTTGGTTCTCATCTAAAATCATACCTAGGTACCTAAACTGAGGCTTTTTTATGGGTGGCTTCTAATGTTTGAGTTCTTTGGGTGTAGATCCTCCAGTATAGTTCTTCTGGATCAAAAGACATGTGAACTAAAGTTATTAATTATTTGTTCTACACATACCCAACATACAATGGTGAGATAGGGACCATCAGAATAGATACTTCTCAGACAATGTGAAGTAGAAGGCATAGAGCAGGTTTGAAATACAACTAGCCATATGTTGCACGTTTGAAGATGAGATCTATACCTCTTAAAGTGGTTCTTTTTCTTTTTGTGACACAAAGTCTTACTGTCGCCCTCTGTAGAATACAGTACTCTGTAGAGTACTGTTTTGTCACAGCTCACAGCAATCTCTTGCCTTAGCCTCCCAAGTAGCTGGGACTACAGGTGCCCACCACAATGCCCAGCTATTTTTAGAGACAAGGTCTTGCTCTGGCTCAGGCTGGTCTCAAACTTGTGAACTCTGGCAGTCTACCCACCTTGGCTTCCCAGAGTGCTAGGATTACACATGTGAACCACTGCGCCTGGCCTGGAAGTAATTCTTTGTAGCTGTTGGCTCTGCTCTCTAGACTCTTGGCTGCATTCTCTGAATCACCATCCTTTATTTTATAAAAGGGAGCTGTTTTGCATATGTATTTTCCCAGCCTTCTTCTTCCCTGTAGAAGGCTGACGGCCCAAAGGCCTTTTCATTTTGAACTGTCTCTGCCATACTCAAAGTTAATTTTTTTTAAATTTTGTAAGCTTTTCGTGTATCTCATTAAAATAAACTTTATTAGACAAGAGTCATGCCTGAAAATCTCTTAACACAGACCATTTATCATCTTGGGATTTGTGTGAAGCTGCTGTGAGACAGTACCCTTGACATACTTAGAAGCCCTTTTTGCTAGCAGAGACTATGGAGGTATGTATGCCTTTACGATTCTTAGAAGCTGTCTTGTGTACATGAACCTAAAACCTTACTGAGGTTGTAACAGTCTTATCCTTGAGATCTTCACACTATAACCACAGATTTGGGTTTTTCATTTTGTTTTTCTACAATGGGGTCTTGCTCTCTTGCCTAGACTGGAGTGCAGGGAAATGAATATAGCTCACTGTAAACTCAAACTCTTAGGCTCAAGGGATTCTCCTTTCTTAATTCCCATGTAGCTGTAACTACAGGTATGTGACACCATGTCTGGTTAATTTTTAACTTTTTTTTAGAGATGGAGTCTTGCTGTATTGTATAGGATGGTCGTAAACTCCTATCCTTAAGTGTAAGACCACAGTTTTATTGGCAATTCCTTGGATTTGATCTTTGTACTGATGTTAGTTCTTAACAATGAGAACTTTTTGCTGTGTATAATAACTGGAAATGGCAAACAGTCTTATTTTTAAACCCAGAAAGTCTTGGCTCCATTTCCTCTAAATTGTTTTTGTTTTTTTGAGATAAAGTGTCACTCTGTTGTCCAGGCTAGAGTGGCATGGCATTGGCCTAGCTCACATCAAACTTAAACTTTTGAGTTTAAGTTACCCTTTTGCCTCAGCTTCCCAAGCAGCTTGAAGTACAGGTGCCTGCCACGACACCGAGCTAATTTTTCTATTTTTTTGTACTGATAGGGTCTTGCTTTTGCTTAGGCTAGTCTCAGACTACTGAGCTTCAGGGATCCTCTTGCTTCGACCTCCTAGAGTGCTAGGATTACACACGTGAGCCACTGCACCTGTTTCCTCTAAATTCTGCTTGAAAATGTTAACAGCTTCTTTTTAAGCTTATCTTACTTTCTCCATTCCTGGTCATAGCAATTAAATGGAACCATTTCATATTTTTTGCATTCTGCCTAGAAATCTTAGCCACCTCTACGAGTTCATTATGTACTCTTTCTATTCTCCATCCACATTTTTGTAGGCAACGGTCACACTAATTGTTCTGCCAGAGCAATAAGATGAATAAAATAAAGGTATAAAAATTGGAATAATTATTAAAATGATTATTTTCAGAGGTTATGATCCCTTTGTTAGGACTTTAAAAATATAAATTAGTATGGTAAAAATACTAATCTTTGAGAATGTCAAATAATAATAACAGCTAATATTGATTAAACAATTCTTATGTTCCAGGTACTATTTTTACTTCTAAATGCTTTACGTGTATTTCTTACTTACTATTCATACTACCTTTCTTGGAGGAAGCTGAAACACAAAGTGAACGGAAAAGATGAACACATTTAGCCCTACTTAAATGAATGTAAATACAAATTTGGTAGTTTTCTCGTTTCTATACTGAGTCTTAACACTATTTCTTTCACAAGCATGAGTTAAACATCTGATTTAAGTATTTTATGAGTTGTTTCAGACAATTTATTTCTATGAATGTTAGCTCATATCAACAATTGTTAAAGCTCTACATAGTTTTGGTGGGTGCCCATAGCTCAGTGGTTAGGGCTCCAGCCATATGCTTCAGGGCTGGTGGATTCAAACCTAGCCTGGCCCTGCTAAAGAAACAAACAAACAAAAAAATAGCCGGGCATTGTGACAGGTGCCTGTAGTTCCAGCTACTAGGAAGGTTGAGGAAAGAGAATCACATGAGCCCAAAAGTTTGAGGTTACTGTGAGCTATGATGCCTTGGTACTCTACCAAGGGTGACAAAGTGAGACTCTGTCTCAATTAAAAAAAAAAATATATATATATATATATATATATATATATATATATTTCTAAGTTTCTAAGACTATTTAAAATGTGCTCTCTTACCTTTTTAGATGAATCATTTTTTGTCTAAGTCTACTTATTCATTACTGGGAGACTTTAATTGACTCTTGGAGAATCTTTTTAAAATCTTTGGAGATAATGTTAATCTAACCAGACTATAGACGTACATTTAGATCCAGAAAATGCATTCCCAGGCACAGATAGATGTGAAAATGTTCATCAGAATAATATCCTGGTATAAATAGCATTCTTTAAAGTTTTATTTTCAATTAAGTAAAGTGTTTTTCTAACTATAGGCTTCTTTTTCTTCATACTCTGTATACCCAGTTACCATGTAACATTAGACCCTACATTGTTGGCATCTTAGCCTTGGGTAAATGAAAAGCCATACTAACTCCTGGCAAGGAAAATTTTTATCCCAGTGGGAAAGGACAAAGGCTTCTTACATCCAAGATTAGAATTCCCTATGTAGTTTTCTATACAAACAGGTTGTGAGTGATTAGATATATAAATAATTTATACAGGACACTAATAGTAACTAATTTTATTTTGTATTAGGATAGTGGGACTATTTTATTATAAAACTTTAGTTAATAAACATACATGTTTTAGCAAGAGTTAATTAGTAAATATAGTCAATCAATTAGATCAGAAGTTATTTTATATGAAATTGATAAAGATGGATGGTTGATGGTGGGAAAGGCCCAAAGTATTATTTGCTCATGGTACCAACTATCTTCCTTCCTATTGGAGGGTGTGGGGGTGATGATTACTTTATCCTTGTTTTTTTTGTTGTTGTTTTTTTGTTTGTTTGTTTGTTTTACTGTTAAATCGTAGCTGTGTACATTAGTGCAATCGCCTGTACCCATTCTAAGATGCACCATAGATGTGGCCCCACCTATTACCCTCCCTTCACGAAAACCTCCCCCCTCCCTTCCCCTTCCTTGGCCCTTTCCCCATAGTCTTGTGCTATAGTTGGGTTATAACCTTCATGTGAAAGCTATAATTTAGCTTCATAGTAGGGCTGAATACATTGGATACTTTTTCTTCCATTCCTGAGATACTTTTAAATGGCTATAAGTATCAGCTCCATGACTTCAGAATTTTATTTTATTTTATTTTATTTTCCGTGGCTGGGCTTGAACCTGCCACCTCCGGCATATGGGGCCAGCACCCTACCCCTTTGAGCCACAGGTACCACCTGACCTCAGAATTTTTAAATAAATAAAACTGTATTTATAGGACCTTACTTATCTTTTATCATCCCACTCATGGTGTTTCCTGACCTTCTGATATCTAGTATTCTTATGTAATCTTCCTGTTTACCCATGGTATTCTTAAAGTTCTCCAACTTATTTTTTTATTTTCTTCTTTTATGCAAATATAACTAATCTACATAACCTACTAATCTCAGGTAAATCGTTTACAAATGATACTGTTACTCTGAAGGCTATTTGCATTTTGAGAAGCTGGTCTTGCATAAGTAGTGAATTAAATATAAAATAGTCACATTAGGATTATGGAAGGCTATGTGAGAAACTATTTTGAACAGAATTTTTTCATTATTTATACATTTTAGCATGTAATCCATAAGCCATTTTTTATATATTTATGAAAACTGCTGTAGTAATTATAACAATTGAAGTGAAATTGGCTGGTCACAGTAGCTTATACCCGTAATCCTAGCACTCTGGGAGGCTAAGGTAGGTGGATTGCTTGAATTGGAGTTCAAAACTAGGCTGAGCAAGAGTAAGATTCTGTCTCTAATAAAAATAGAAAAAAGAAAACGAGCCAGGCATGGTGGTGCATGACTGTAGTCCCAGCTACCAAAGAGGCTGATGCTAGAGGATCGCTTGAGCCCAGGAGTTTGAGGTTATTGTGAACTATGACACCATGGCACTCTAGCCTGGAGCAACAGAGTGAGACTTTGTCTCAAAAAAAAAGTGATTATTTGAGGAAAAAAATGTGAAGAAATTAAGAGATGAGCCATATATATGTAGAAGCATTTCTGACAGAAGATATAATATATAATAAAATTTTAGTTTAAGGTTTTCATTTCCTTTTTAAAAAATGAAATGATTAAGTTTGTAAACTTTGCTTAAGAGAATGCAGGATACTTTTTCAACCAAATAATAAAAGAATTAAGAAAAACTTGAATGGAGGTTATAAGTAATGATACTGAAGGAGAAAACATGTTGATTCCATAGTATAGGAGGCATCTGATTAAATGAGGAAAAGGGGTGACTTAAGGGTCAAGTAAGTAGTATTCTTATCCTACTGGGAGGTCACCTCCTCCTCTTACAGCCACGCCTACTTCATTTGCACCTACTGGAGCATCTGCTATGGACAGTGGAAAGTATTTTGGTTGAGGGTTTCCTTACCTTGCTGCAACAATTCTGTTACCCTGAAGACCTTTATGGGTTAAGTTGGAGAGATACATTTGTAGCATGTATAACATTATTCCTGTGAGAAAATAATGCTTTATGTATTTGTAGATAAATGTGGAAGGTACTAAATTATAAAGAGTCTATGAGTCATTTCTGATAGGGAAGCAGAACAGCTTAGTGGTTTTATGCATGGATTCTGGAAGACACACTGGATTGAAATTTCAGTTCTACTTCTTAATAATAGTGTGCAGTATCGTGCAGAATACTCACTGCCTTGTTTTCCTCATCCGTAAAAATAGGGTTACCTTCACATGGCTACATTCAGCTGGAGAGTCATCCGTGCCAGGAGAAGCTGGCCTCACTCATCTGGCTGTTGGCTTGGGCAACTTAGTTCTCCTTGCAGCCTCTTACGTTCCATGAGTTAGAATGGCTTCCTTCCATAGCATCTCAGGACAGTGCTCCAGGGTGACAAGGAGGAAGTTACAAGCCCCTGGAAACCTAGGCCCCAGATCTCAAACATCATTCCTGCTGCATTTTGTAGGAGAATGCAAATGACGTGGCAGGCCCAGATTCAATGAGATGGAGAAACAGGACTCTACCTTTAGAAGGAAGTTGCAGCAAAGGAGCATAGATAAGGGATGGAAGGAATTTGTGACCCTTATTATTAAGTCTTCCCCTGAGAGTTGTGTTTATTTTAAATAACATTTAAAGTTACTTAGCCCCATGCCTGGCATATAAGTGCATAAAAGTCCTCATCAGATGTTAATGATGGTGGTAATGATTTAGTGGATAGACAAAATGGAGGAATCAGTGATGATTTTGGTGGAGAAGAGTGAAGCAATTAAAGTATTATTTTTGAATGATTAACTTGCTGCCTTTGAACAGGACAGTTTGAGTAGGAAAAGATCATAGAAGCAAATCAGTAGATGTAAGGTTATAAAGACTTGGAGTGAAGACAGTGGAATTAAAAAGACATATGTAAAAACTTTTTTTTTTTTTTTTTTGCAGTTTTTGGCTGGGGCTGGGTTTGAACCCATCACCTCCGGCACATGGGGCCAGTGCCCTATTCCTTTGAGCCACAGTCACTGCCCCATATGTAAAAACATTTTGAAGAAGAAATAACTATACTTCTTAACTCATTTAATGTGGTTAAAGAAAAGTTTTCAAAGAGGAAGAAGAATAAGAGTCGAAGCAAATTATGGTACTGCTGAGTTTATTACTTCATAAAATGTCCCAGTCTTAATAGTAACTCATATCATAGATTAAGAAGAAGTAGAATATCAGCCAAATCTGGCTCTCAACTTAATGTCCTCTCATTCATAATTCTATAAACTCCATTGTGAGGTGAATGAATGAAACAATTTATATCTCAGAGCACAAACAAACCCTAAATTACTCCTCAGTTACATGTGTATATGTTTTTTCTATGGCCCGTTCTTCATTGTGGTTTATTCATTCTTGTAAGGCACCAAGGAAAGAATGGCAAGTATTCTCAATCTCTCTTGCTTATTATCTTTCTTTCTTTTTTTTCCTCTTGCTTATTTCGATTGATAGTGGCTATTGGCTGTCTAAAGCTCTGTTTAAAAAATATTTTGACTGGGCTTGGGGAAGGGAATGCTTTGATTAGTTAGAATGCTTAACACAAATGAGGGAAAGATGGTAGCAAACGTGGTATATTATTTCCTATATTGAGGTGTTATTATATCAGCATTGACATGTTCGATTGACTAATTCACTTTCCATATTTCCTAGAAGGTAATATATAAATAGATAAATGAATATGTTGCTTTATTATTTATAGATCACTTGCATGTACAATTTGGGAGGTGCTTAGCAAATGGGAATAATATATCTTTAGTTTCTTGAAAATCTTAGGGAAATTGAGCCAGTACTAGTTTGCAAACTTCTTAGTAATATCCAAAATAATGTATGTTAAAATATTAAATATTATAGTAGCTTTGTTCACTTTCATAAATTTTTTTGAGAAATGCCTCAAAATACAGTTCATGTTTTTAACTGTGTAAGACTTTTCTAAACAATGAAACATTTTAATTTATTATTTTACTAATGGTGTTTTTTGTAGCCACTATACACATTCTTATTATTCCTGGGCTGCTTTATTAGTTATCCACTTCTTAGGGTTTTCCCACTAGAAAGGCTACATATATAAAGAATGTAGATATGTAACCAGTTTCTTGAAGACTTCTTAATGTTCTTTTCATGGCCAAAGTTAAGTCCTTACAAAGGACAAAATATTTTAATTATCTACCACATAATAGTCAGTAACCATGTGAATTGTAGTTTGGCTTTCAACAACAGATTATCTTCAGAAAAAAAATAGATATACAAATCTTTTAATAGTATTCTATTCTTTTACAGAAAATCTTTAATTTAACTTTTGGTATCATGCTGTGATTTACTGCTGTGATGCTATTGTGCTCTGCCAGTTACATCCTCACTATTGCTGATAAATCTTAGAGGTAGTTATTTTTCAACTTTATTGCCCAGTCAATATAGTTCTTAGTGAGGGTTTTGTATTTACCTCCCAGCTCCTTGCTTGTGTAATGAGTTTTCCTCCCGTCTTCTCTCTCCCACCTTTTTCCTGTCTTCTTTCTCTCTCCCTCTGTCACCCAAGCTAGAATGCCATGGCCTCAACCTAGTTCACATCAACCTCAAACTCCTGTGCTCCAGTGATTATCCTGACTCAGCCTCCTGAGGCTGGGACTATAGGCACATACCAGCATGCCTGGCTAATTTTTTTATTTTTAATAGAGATGGGGTCTCACTTTGCTCAGGCTGGTCTCAAATTCCTGAGCTCAAGGGATTCTCCCTCCTCAGCCACCCAGAATGTTAGGATTATAGCATGACCCACCACACTTAGCCTGCCTTCTTCTTTAAAAATAAAACCCAAATTATGCAGAGTAGCAGTGTGTTCTGCTAAAAATAAATCTTTCCATAAATGACCATAGAGAAAAAAGAGCAATGTTATGTCTTTAAGTTTGAAAAAGGACAGTTGTAAATGCAATTGTTTTCTTAATTTTCTTTTCAGATTGTTTATTGCTGATGTATAGAAACACAATTTATTTTTGTGTATTAATCTTGCATTCTACAATTTTTCTGATTTAATAGCTGGAATAGCTTTTTGCAGGTTCTTTGGGATTTTCTTTTATCTCAGAGTCTGTCATTTACAAATAGGGAGTTTTATTTCTTTCTAATTTGGATGCCATTTAATTTTTTTCTTGCCTAATTGCTCTGACTAGAACTTCCAGGACAATGTTGGGTATCAGTAGTGAAGGTAAAGAAGATAAGGTCATCCAGATCTTCCGAGAAGAGTTTTCAGTCTTCCATTGTTGAGTGTGATGTAAACTGTGGGTTTTTCCTACATATGTTGGGGAAGTTCAGGTCACATGTTTGTGAATACATCTATTGGAAGAGTCCCAGAAGTGGAATTGGTGAGACAAAGAGTATGTACGTTTATAATTTTTGTTCCGAATTTTCCTCAGTGTGGAATTGAATCAAATTACATTCCTACCAGCAATACATAAAAGTATTTCTCCACATCTTTGGATTGCCCATATTTGCATATGTTTAAGAGCCATTTTTATTATCTTTCTGTGAACTGACATATCCTTTGTTCATTTTCTGTTGATTTGTTATGTTTCTTATTGGTTTATAGGAGTTCTTCATATATATTGAGAAAATTACATATATATGTATATACACACACACACATATACATACATACACACATATATATATATATATATATATATATGAATGACAGAGTCTCACTCTGTTGCCCTAGGCTAGAGTGCCCTTGTATCAGGCTAGCTCACAGCAACCTCAAACTCCTGGGTTGAAGCAATCTTCTGGCCTTAGCCTCCCATGTTACTGGGACCACAGGTGCTACCATAACACCTGGCACTACAACCTCCAGCTATTTTTTTTATTTTTAGTAGAGACAGGTCTTACTCTTGCTCGGACTTGTCTTCAATTCCTGAGCTCAGGGGATCTTCCTCCCTCGGCTTCCCAGAGTGCTAGGATTACAGGTGTGAGCCACTGCGCCAGGTCAAGAAAATCATATTTTTATAATATATACACACATTTTAAAGGAAATCAGCCCTTCATTATGACTTGCTTTTCTTCCCCAGTTCATTTTGTGTTTTGACTTTGCTTAATGTTTTTTTTCCCATGGGTAAGATTTTTTTCTTATTTTCATGTGGTTGAATTTATCAATCATTTTACTATGACATAGATTTTGAGTTGGAGTTCAAAATTTTTTCCTCATTTTGAATCATAAAATAATTCTCTTGTATTTTTTTTCTTGCTGTTTTGTTTCTGCTAGAGATTCTTTTATTGATCAGCATTACTTGATCAGGAGAAATTTAGAAGGACTACATAAGCTGTTATAATCGAAATGGTATTTTACCAATAACAAAAGAAATTGTAGTATTATATTTCCTTCAGGCTTTTAAGTAAACATGAAGTTACATAATAAAAGCCTTATATGCATTGCATTTAAATGGTTACAGTTCTTAGCATGCTCCCATGCCTTCCTTTCACACAGCCTCAGTACAAGTTTAGTTAGAATCTGCTTAATATGAACAAGACTTGAGGGATGTAGATTTCATTAAGTTAAGCCTGTCAGTTGACAAGTCCCATCTATGTATGCAAAACCTATGTATGCTAAATTTGTAGTCTTTCCAAAGGAAGAACTATTGGGGAAATATACTTTAATATATAATAGCAGAGACATAAACCTTTTAGAATATTGTGCTTATTATGTTTTCATTTCTTTGTTTTGTTCCTTCCTTCCTTTTATATTCTAGTTAAGAAATACAAAATACCTGCCATGTGTCATGCAATGCCTAAGCATTGGAGATACCAGGATAAACATGATGGAAAGCATTCTTGCCTTCATGGAGTTTATATTCAGTGGGGAGGGAGAAAAACTATAAATGTTAACTAATGCTGTGCTTTGTAAAAAAAAAAAAAAAAAAAAAAATAGAACTAAAGTAAGGAGATAGAAAGTTATGGGGAAATGGGGAGTTTATTTTAGATAAAATAGTCAGAAGGTCTTTCTGGAATAACTGACATTTGATTGGAGACTTGATTGAAGTGAAGAGGGAACAAACCACACAGAAGTCTAGAGTTAGGCATTCCAGTATATCTGCATGCTTCAACTGTGAGGAAAAAAAAAAAACAGCAGCAAGAAAGAGAAAGGCAAGAGAATATAGCTGATCTTGGTGGAAATAGATAATTTGAAGAAGAGAAAATAACTAACCAAACAGCCTGTTAGACCTTATAAAAGTACCTTTAGAAATTAAAATTACTGTAATTAAAATTGGAGTATAATTGGAATATAAAATCAAAGAAATTTCCCAGAATACAGAGAAAAATCAAACATGAGTATTTCCCACAGCTAAAAAGAAGATAAAGTGTCTTCAGTTTGGAAAGGCCCACAAACTATTAAGCATGAAGAATTAAAATAAATAAATAGCCCACACTTGAACAGATTTTCATGACATTTCCTAGAACACAAGACCTTAGCTTCTGAAGGGAAAACAAAGCTAACAAAAGTAATGCATGACTATAATGGAGAAGAATGAAACTGCCGCTGAAATTCTCAAATGAAGCAGTGTCTCCTGAAGGAAAACTATTTTGAACCTAGGGCTAAAATAAGACTGTCAATGTTTTCAGATGAAATACTTTCATAAAAAAAAAAAAGCAGACAATAAATTATTAGAGCTAAAGCCATTTTTCCACATAATAACCAATTAGAAATATAATTAAAAAACAAGATACATTCCCAAAAGCAGATTGTCAGTTTTCTAAGAATATTCCAAAAATATATAAGATTGCTATAGAAACAAATTTAAAGTTTTATTACATGATATAAAATAAAGTCTCAGTAACTGAGAGATATTCAGTTTCCTAAAAGATAATTTCAGTCAAAACTGGATTTTTCTTGAAACTTAATAATTTATTCAAAAATGAATATTGACTAATAAAGGTCTAGGAATAGACATTAAGTGCATTTTTGAAAAAGAGGGAAGGGTGGATTGGTGATAGGACTACAGAATGCTGACTTACATTAATGTAGTATATGGAAACTGGCTTAAGTATAAACAGATGGACCCAGAATGAGATCTCCAAAACAATACCATTTATGTATATTTAAATATTAAAATCACATGATCTAAATACTACATATAAATAAAAGGATCCAGATCAAAAACATTAGAATGGCTGCCAGTGGGGGAGGGGAGTGAAAGAGAAAAGTAGGACAATGAGGATTAAAAGAAAATATAAAATGACAGTTATTTTACTATAAAACAGTATTATCAGTCTTTTTAATTTTAGCCATTCAGCTAAATGTATAGTGATAACATACATAAATGGTGCTTACTTTGGGCATAATTGCCTTTATTTTTCTAGGTTATGGTGATAATGCATAAAATTGATATTGAGTCATTCTTTTTTGCTAATGTAAGCATATAAAGCTTAAATATTCCTTTTGACCACAACTTCAGCATCTCACACATGTTTTCAGTTCAAAATCTTTTCTAATTTCTTATCTGATTTATTTGACCCTGGATTGTTTAGAATTATATCTAATTTCCAAATTTGGAGGGATTTTCCAAATCTCTCTTTATTAATGATCTTTAACTTAATTTTACTATAATTTAAAACATACTCTGGGCTTAGTGCCTGTAGCTCAGCGGCTAGGGCGCCAGCTACATAAACTGGAGCTGACAAGTTCAAACCCAACCCAGGCCTGCCAAACAACAGTGACAATTACAACAAAAAAATAGCCAGGTGTTGTGGTAGATGCCTGTAGTCCGAGCTACTTGGGAGGCTCCGGCAAGACAATCACTTAGGCTAAGCGTTGAGGTCACTGTGAGCTGTGACGCCATGGCACTCCCCCAAGGGCGACATAGACTCTGTCTCAAAAAAATAAATACAATAAAATAAAATAAAATTCCCAAAGCTAATAAAGAACATCAACCTATAAATTCAAGAAGTTCTATGAACCTCAAAGAGAGCACTTACATAGAAATTACATCAAAGCTTATGTGATAGTTAATTTTGTATGTCAAGTTGACTGGAATAAGATGCTCAGATAGCTGAGAAAACATTATTTCTGCATTTTTCTGTGGTGGTTTTTAAAGAATAAATTGGCATTTGAGTTGTTAGAATAAAAAGGTAGAGGTAGGGTGAATTTGCTATGTCTATTTTAGCTGGGACATCCATCTTCTCCTGCACTTGGACACTGCCATTCTTTGTTTTCTAGTCTTTGGATTTTGCCTGTGACTTAAATTATTGGCCCTGGTTCTTAGGCCTTTGGACTCAGACTAGGATTGACATTATTGGCAACTCTGGTTTTCAGGCCTTCAGATTTCAACTGAGTTATACCACCAGTTTTCCTGCAGATGGCAGATCATGGGACTTACTGACTCCCATAATTTCTTGAGCCATTTCCTATAATAAATCTCCCATCTCCCTCCCTCCCTTCTTCCCTCTCTCTCTCTGTCTCTTTGTCTTGCTTCTCTGGAAAACCTTAGTATAAATTTTGGTGTTAAGAAATGAGAGTGCTGCTGTAAAAAATACCAGAAAATGTGGAAGTGGCTTTGGAACTGGGTAGAAGACAGAGGCTAGGTGGGAGTATTTTAGTGTCCATGTGGAAAACTTCAACATTGCTGTGAATGGACCTTCAAAGGTCCATTGGGATTCTTGTGAATACTCAGAAAGACAAGCTTCAGTCTTCCTGGAGAACATCTAAATAATCCTGAACAGAACACTGGTAGACATTTAAGGCTATTCTCAGGAAATTGCAAATGGAAATGAATATCTTACTAAAAACTTGAGGAAAAGTGATCCTTGTTATAAAGTGGCAAGAAGCTTGGCTAAGTTGTGCTCATGTTCTAGTCTTTTATGGAAGGTAGAACTTGCAAGTAATGAAATGGGATATTTGGTTGAGAATATCCTTAAGCAAAGTGTTGGAGGACTGGCCTGATTCCTTCTGACTGTTTATGGTAAAGTGCCAAAAGAGAGAAATTACTTAAAGATGGAATTGTTAATAAAAAATGAAGCAGAGCCTAAAGATTTGGGAAATTCTTAGGCTATTTATATTGTAAAGAATGAGAAAACCTGTTCTAGATGAAAACTAACGGTACAGCCAAGGGACCTTTTGATACCTGAGATCAGTATGGATCCACCATACCAAGAAAAGCTCACTGCTGTACATCAAGTTAATGGAAGAATAACCTTGAAGGCAATTTAGAGATTATTAGAGTTGCCTTTCCATCAAAGGCCCAGAGTATAAAGGTCCTGGAGTGAAGCAGTTTCAAGTTTGGGGCCACCTGAGCCTCTGAGACCTCAACATGCACCCTGCCCAAAGGCATCTCACATTATGGTCTCTGGTCCCTACTGTCAGGCCTCCAGCAATGTCTGCAGGGCATTCTGGTGTAACACAGTCTATGTTGGCTAGCCCTGTAGAAGACACTGGTGGCAAATTTTGGTGGCATCAACATAGCAGTCTCCACTGGGACACAGGGAGTTTGGGCTTTGCCTGGAAAAGCTACTAGTACACCATTCCAGCCTGGGAGAGCCACAGGCAAGACCCCAGTTGGCAAAAATGGTAAAAGCAGAATCACCATTTATAAGAGCCAGAGGCTCAAGACCCTAACCCATGTTAGCTTTGGAGATAGGATCACAGCTCCAATGGGTCCAAAAGGGAGAATATTAAGCAAAGAGGATTATTCTGGAACCTTCGGGTCTAGTGGAACTTAGGGGGTGTGGGATAGAATGCTATAGACAGAATGTGTCCCCCTAAAAGTTCCTGTGTGAAAACATATACCCCAATGTGATGGTATTTGGAAGCAGGGCCTGTGGGAGGTTACTTGGTCATAAAGGTGAGCCCTCATGAATGGAAATTAGTGCTGTTAATAAAAAGGACCCCAGAGAGCTCCCACCCTACTTCTGCTATCTGAGTGTACAGTGAGGGGATACCATCTATGCATGAGAGAGTAGACTCTTTACAGACACCAAATCTGCCAGCACTTTGATCTAGGGCTTTTCAGCCTCCAGAACTAAAGGAAATAAATTTGTTATTTATAAGCCATCCAGTTTATTAGTATTTTTTACAGTAGTTCAAACAGACTAAGACAGCATTTTATGGTAAGCCTGCTAAAAAGTGAAGACAAACAAAAAATAGTAAAAGAAGCCAGAGGAAAAATAATACATTTCCTTAAATGAGGACAACAATAAGACCTATAACTTAACTACTCAAGAAAAACAATGGAGGCCAGGTGAATGAAAGTATCTTGAAAAAAAACAAAGCCAACTCAGAATTTACATCCACCAAAATATCATTTAAAAAATGAAACACAGGGAAAAAAAAAAAAAAAAAGACAGCTGGGCATGGGGACTCAATGGCTGTAATGCTAGCTCTTTGGGAAGCCAAGACTGGAGGATCTCTTGAGGCCAGGAGTTCAAGAGCAGCCTGAGCAACATAATGAGACCCTGTATCTAAAAATAATAAAAAATAAGTGGGCTTAGTGGCTAATTCCATCTTCTTGGAAGGCTAAACTAAGATGGTCTCTGGCCCATGCAACCTTATATCAAAACCTTATATCAAAAAAAAAAAAAAAAAAAAAAGACATCATACAAATATTTCAGATAAATGTAAACTGAGAGAATTTGTACACAACAAATCAATACTATAATAATAAAGGGAGAAGGAATATGATTCTGGAAAGAAGTAGGAAATAATAGGAAGCAGCTAAGAAGCAATGAGAAGGGTTAAATATATAGTCAGTACACATGAATGCTGATGGTTAAATCAATAATCGTAATATACTGTGGAGTTATAAATACATGTAGAATTAAACTGCCTAACAATGACACAAAGAGCAGCGTAAATGAGTAAATTGTTTTAATGTCTCAGTGTTTTCAGGAAAATGGTAAAAGGAATAATTTGTATTATACTGTGGAAGCCAGTAGGTTAAGGATAAACGTTGTCATCATTAGGGAAACCACTAAAAGAAAGTAATAGAATGTATATGTGCAAGTTATCAGAGGGGGGAATATAACAAAATATTTAATTCATTAATATTAAAGAAACAAGAAAGGACTCAAATATAAAACAAACATACACTATAGGAAGTCATCAAGTCTACTTTGGTAGCTCTATGAAATGGTTAATAAACTTAAAAAACTCCTAGGAAGATTCATCAGGAGTATTATATTTAGTTTGATATTTAAAAATCAGTTAATGCAGTTTACCACGTTAACAGATTAAAGAAGAAAAGCCAAGTAATACTTTTAATAGATTCAGAAAAAGAGTACGATTAAATTCAGTGTTAATATGCTTTTTAAAGTTTTGGGACACACCAAAAAAGAAAATCCAACAATCCACATCATTCTTCATTCTGATAAATTAAAATCATTCATGTTATAATCAGGAACAAAACAAGAATATCTCCTTTGCACATTTCTATTCATTACTGTGAGCCCATCCAGCATGGTTATAACCCCCTAATAATAAGAGATGTAGGATTGAATAAAAGAGATTAAACTGTTATTACTTGCAGCTAATATAATTAAATAATAGACGACTAAAAGAATCTACGTATTGTTAGAAGAATACCAAAGTTGTAGGATACATTCAATATATAAAAGTTAATTGTTTTTAAAGCCCTTTTACAATGAAAATATTAAATTTAATTAGGAATATAACAAAATATGTGTAAGACTTTTATAGAAAAAATTACGAAGTTTTATTGAATGAAATTAAAGATGACTTAAATAAATGTAGAAATATGCCATGTTCATGGATTTTCTCTTTACTGTGGTTTTCTAAAATGAGAGAAAGAACCATTTTCATATTGTTTTTCATTTTGTAAAACCAGAAAATAGCTAATCAAATCTCACCAGATCCACGGCCGAGTGCTTAATAGCTTTTCTCACTTATTCTATGTTATTTTGAAACTTTTCCTTCAAGGCAAGTTACTTAGCCAAACTTTATTCTGGTCATTCAGATATTATAACTGTCTCTCATACCATTTTCAAGCAAGTATGAAGTCTCTGAATTATCTTTTTTCCTTGCAGACTTTGCCTTCAAAGGAAACATTTTTAAATACTACAAAAATGCCTTGCCTACAATCAGCTTCAACTTGGAGTAGCTGTGAACACAATTCAGACTCTCAGCTATTAAGGGAACATGTATCAGAGTTGGATCCCTCTTTCCATTCTGTTCTATCATTGCCCTCAGGTAAGCCTCTGCATAACAATTTCTTTTTTTTTTTTCTTTTTTGAGACAGTGTCTCACTTTGTTGCCCTCGGTAGAGTGCTGTGATGGGAGCTGACAGCAACCTCAATTCCTTCTCTTTGCCTCAGCCTTCCAAGCAGCCAGGAACACAGGTGCCCGCCACAACGCCTTTTTGGTTGTAGTTGTCACTATTGTTTGGCAGGCCCCGGGCTGATGTATGTGGCTGGCGCCCTAGCCGGTTGAGCTACAGGCACCGAGCCTGCATAACAATTTCTAAGTAACTTCGGATTTTTTTCTAAATTGATATCTAATCTTATAAATACTGAAAATCTAAAACAATGTTATCACTTTGTCACTAGAAATTAGAACTAAATAGTTCCCATGAAGAATTAATTTAGTCATATGCAGAGTTAATGTTCTAAATTGATTCTTTAATCTCTTAAGCCAATTTGATTTACTTTGAGAAATAACTAGTTTTTTATCTTCTGTGTTTAATTTTGAGTATTTTATTGGTGACATGGCTATACTGAGATGTTTCTCAATAATAGTAATTTAGCATTCTTTTTCTTATGCTCTGATTTGCATGGAGTTTGCTTTGCCAAATAGCCCTCCATTTATAATGTGCATTGAATTTTTCCCAGAGTGAAGAAAACTGTCCATCTATAAATATAGTCAATTATAGAACCTCAGGAGAGAATATCTGTAATCTATAACTGAATAAATGAAGCATATACATCTCCATGACCCTAATACGGCTTTAATTTGCCAGTCCTAGATTTTTTTTTTATCTTTTTAGTGTTATTTATATTGGAACTAAAGTAAATATTTATGGTAGAAATATACCTGGGGTCATAGCTCACAGCAACTTCAAACTCTTGTACTCAAGTGATCCTCTTGCCTTAGCCTTCCAAGCAGCTGGGACTACGAGTACCTGCTATAACAGTGGGCTATTTATTTATTTTCTTTTTTTTAAGTATAGATGGGGTCTAGCTCTTCCTCAGGCTGGACTTGCACTCCTGAGCACAAAGGCCTCTGAATGCTAGGATTACAGGCATGTATATCTGACCTTAAAATAAAATTTCTAATAGGAACTGTATTATTCCATCTTTGAGAAAAACCTTAAAAATAAGATTAATAATATAACAATAATAATGCAGCTAATATTTAGTCTTAGCATACACTGGGCTCTGTATATCCTAAGCACATTACTTTTATTGTTTAATTTTCACAATTCCAGGATACTTGTGTATTCTTCATCTACCTATAAGAAAATTAAGGTTAGAGATGTTACTTATTCAGGATTACTCTGCTAATAAATGATGACCCAGGATTTAATCTTAGGTAGTCATTCTCCACAACCAAACTCCTAACCATACTTTTCTGCCTGTTTTATTGTTGGCAAATATATTTATCTGATGACATAACTCTGAAAGCTGGTTTAAATGCTCTTTAACCTAAGATTCACATGCCCCCTTTAATAAATAAAATTAGCTTATTTACCTAGTGGTTAGGGTTATTCATTCCTTCCTCCATTCAATTAATAAAAATCTCAATACCTACTATATACAAAGTACTAGATAGGTGCTAGAAGTACAAATACAAAGAAATCCCACAAAGCACTTGCATTCTAGTTGAAGATGATGGAAATATAAACTAAGTACAGTAAAATACTATAAAATATTTTGATATAAAATGCACAGGTTACGGTGTGAGTACAAAAAAAAGGGACACGTGTGTAACTGGAACAAGGACATTGCCTTGTTACATCATATTCTCCCACAATTTACAAAGAACAATAGTAGAATATTTGATAATTTCCTCATAAATGCAAGTAATATTTCTTTGGAGAAAAAAACATATGTTTAGGTCATTGGATAATATCAGAATCCTGAAATCTTTAAGTAGCATTTTAAGGGAGAGTATTTACTTTATATTCTCACTTTCACTTTGTAGTTTTTGTGTGATATTAATGGTCCTAGGATTCAAATCCATCCTTCCTCTGTCCCTGGGGACAAACTCCATGAACTGGTTTATTTCTTTTTGCGTGTTTTTCAATACTTGAATATGGACCTGCCATTAAAATAGATCATTTGAGGGAGAGAGACATCTTTTTATTTTCTGAGACAGAGTCTCACTTTATCACTCCAGGCTAGAGTGCCATGACCTCAGCCTAACTTATAGAAACCTCAAACTCCTGAGTTCAAGTGATCTTCCTGCCTCCTCAGCCTCTCTAGTAGATGGACGTAAAGGTACTGACTGGCCACAATGCCTGGCTAATTTTTCTGTTCTTACCAGACAGGGTCTTGGCTCTTGCTCAGGCTGGTCTCAAACTCTTGAGCATAAGGGATCCTCCGCCTTGGCCTCCAAGAGTGCTAGGATTATAGACATAAGCCCCAGCCCAAGGCATCTTTTCTTTAAAATCCAGACTCTTCCTTGATCTATCCTGATTTAGTGTATTCATAACTAGTTTTCCTAAAAGTAGCTACCTTCTTTCAGTAGCAAAATTTTCAATCTTATCAACTCTCTTTAAAATATTTGTTTCTTAGGGAAAAGTTTAGATTTCTCTATTAATAAATGTTCTTAAAGATGATTCTGTTTTACATTCTTGATTGTAAAAAAACACTTTAATCACTGTGAAGCACATCTTTTTTGTTCCTTGTCTTCTCTTTGGTTGTGAGAATATAGATTATAAGCTTGGTAAACTGAAGTTATTTTTCTAAACCTCTAAAGAAAGAGAGCTAGTTTGTAAGAAGGTTTTTGTTTTTTGTAAAAGTAGATTTGTGATATGTAGTATTAGTAAACTAAGGGAATGTGAAACTTGTTTTCATAAAAGGTTAGATTTGAATTATAAAGCTGTTTACTAATTAATCTGAGTAATTAATTAATCAACTAATCTAAGTAATTATGTATTTTTTGGAAACCTCGTTATTTCAAATGCAAAGTTTGTGGGGATGAGGTGGAATAGATTTAGAATCAGCCAGGTTTGGCTGTTTTTTTTAAAGAAGTCTCAGGTACATTCATCTGTGCATGGATTAGTGTTTATAATCACTGTTTATCTTATGTACTGTTTTAGAAAGTTCTTGGAGTTGTTCGTCTGTTAACTTTTTAATTTATTTATTTACTAAGCACACCTAATCAGTAATTTTCAAAATACTATTCCAAACATACTCAGAAAGAGCATTTTGCTAATTTTTGCTTATTTTTCTAAGCAAATATACTATTTATAGAAAGAGAACAATCTTAATATTATAGTCTGTGAAGAGTGATGTTCACTGAGAATACTCTTATTCCTTTATCTTTCCAGATGTACCTCTTCATTTTCACTTTGGAACATTGTTAAAAAAGACTGAAATAAAAGGAGATCTTGCTGAAAATAAATTTGTAGGCGACTGTATCATATCTCCATCATCTGGTATGTCACATTTACAATTCTTGTACTTTATATTCCTTTTACATCCTTCATACTTATTTTTGCATTCTAATGAAATAAAATTTAACAAAATAAAAGTAAATTCTTAATTTTTAATATTTTATTTCCACAAGTCATGTACACACACACACACAAGTAGAAAATACAAAGGAACAATCTGACCAAGAAAGGTAACATATATTGAATGAAAAATTATGTAATATTTTGATAAATATAATAGAGAAATTAAACAAATATTGAGAAACAGCATTCCTGCATGGTATTAGTATATATATTTCCTATTAGTATATATATTTCCTATTAGATATTAGTATATATATCTTCCTATTAGTATATATATTTCATGCAATTTTACTTAAAGTTTTAATAGAATTGCTTAACTTAGTAAAATAACTCTAAAACCCACTGGGAAGACTTAAACAGGGAAAATATCAAAGAAATTTCTGGAAAAGTATTGAGAAAAATCTAGCCCAACCACATATGGAAACATGACAAAAATCTATAATAGCACAGATTCTATTTTTGCTTATATTTAGGAAAATAGACTGAAGTAGACTAGTTTATTAGAGATTAGGGAAGAACCGCATTATCAATGAGAAAAGAAAATAGAGAACAATTCAATTAACAATATTGTTATTCAGTATTCTAATACTATTGTTTAGTCTTTTTTTTTTTTTTTTTTTAATTGAGACAGAGTCTCACTTTGTCATCCTTGGTAGAGTGCACTGGTATCCTAGCTCACAGCAACCTCAAACTCTTTGGGCTCAAGTGATTCTCCGGCCTCAGCCTCTCTAGCAGCGGGGACTACAGGCACCGGCCACAACACCTGGCTATTTTTTTGCTGTTGTTGTTTAGCAGATCCAGGCCAGGTTTGACCCCACCAGCACTGGAGCATGTGGCTGGCACCATAACCCTAATATTATTGTTATTTAATAAATGATACTGCTTAGTGTCCTGAGTAGAGTACTTTTGTACACCGATTTTATGTCATGAATGGAAATAAAAAATTCCAGTTAATTCCAAGGATTTTAAATAAAACATTTAAGCTACAAAGTAAAATTTGAGTGCTGTGAATGAGAGTAAAGGCATTGTCTATACTTGGAAGCAATTAGAAGAAAAACATTAGCATATTTTGATTAAAATCTTAACATCAAAAAGTAATACAAACTAAGATAATTACTTCCAGGTGAAATAATCATCTACCTCAAAAACATGAGTCAAATGAACACCTGTTAGCATTGGAGTTTTAATACATTTATATAAATCAGCAGTGTTTATAAGTATCAGCGATAACTATTAATAGATAGCATATATAATGGAATAAACTATGCCAGACACTCTAACAAGGAAAATACCAAATATTTTGGATTGAACTTAACAAGGACCTATATGAAAAACATTTCAAAAGTCTACTGGAGAGTTCAAGAGGACATTCCTAAGAGAGAAATTTCTTGGTCCAAAACAGTACTGTAACATAAGTATGTCAGTTTTCCTGAATTTATAAATAGAATGTAATTCTAATCAGTGACAGAGGTATTATTCTTTTGGAACAAAGTTATTCTAAAGTTTGTATCAGAGGGAAGATGTTGAAGAGTAGCCAATAAAATTTCTAAAAGACTAGTAAATGTCAGATATCAAAATGTACTATAAAGTTATAATCATTAAAATATAGTTCTAGTGGAAGCCAGATCAAGGGAACTAAATTAAAAGCCTAGCGACAGACCAAATGGGTTCATTATATGACAAAGTGGTATTTCCTATCTGTGTGAAAAGGACAGCATAGTCAATAAATAATGACAATAAGATTCTTATGAAGTACTCCTTATATGCAAACGCTGATTGAAGGGCTTTTATTAGTTAATTCTTTTCATCTGTACAACCCTGTACGATAGGTTAGTTATTTTCATATTCTGCTTCACTAACCTTCCCTGAATCACATTTGAGTAATGGTAGAACCAGGATTCTGACACAAGCAATGTGGCTCAGAGCCATGCTCTAATCAGTGAAGTTTCCTCTATAATTGGTGATATTAAATAATGACTCTTTGGAAGAAATAAAAAAAGAGATCCCTATCTCATACAGCACAAATTTAAGATGAATAAACATTAAAATATACTTCAGGTAGATTAAGAGTTAATGTTAAAAACAGATATCTTAAAAGAATTAAGAGACAAACTAGCTATACCTGATGATAGTACTGGCTAAGCTTTAGTGAGTGCTTATGTCAGACACTGTGAGAATGTTTACTGTTTTTGCTTATTACACTAAGTTTAAAGAATGTAATGATCAATTCTGATATGACTCTACTAAACTTCGCACCCTCCAGTATGTCAGATAATTAAGAACTGATACGAACCTTGGAAGCACTGGACACACATTACATGGACTTTAACCTATGTATTCTTTTTATAAGCTCAGTGTGGTTAAAAGGCTCCCTTGCTTACTTTTTCTATCTCCTTAAAATATTTACTGAACTGTTAACTATATTTTGACCCAATTATTCCATTTTCAATCCTACTGTAATCCTAAGTATGAAGCAATCTTTATTTACAACTACATTCATCTTAACACTTTTTGGAATAATGAAGAACATAATAAGGACACGGTTAATTATATACTATAGTGTAATATGGAACCTTAATATCCTGGAAGTTCACGTAAGGATGAAAACATATTTTTCAAAGAATGTTATAAGATGAAAATATTTTACTTCTGTGTTTGCTACAATTATAACCATGTAGAAATGTTTATTCTTTTTTTTTTTTTTTTTTGAGACAGCTCACAGCAACCTCAAACTCTGGGCTTAAGCAATTCTCTTGCCTCAGCCGCCCACATAGCTGGGACTACAGGTGCCCGCCACAACCCCTGGCTATTTTTAGTTGCCTTGGTGTCATTGTTGCTTAACTGGCCCAGGCCAGGCTCCAACCCACCACCTTGGCTGTCACTGTAACCCGTGCTACAATTGCCAAGCCAGAAATGTTTATTCTTGTATCAACCAAATGCAAGGTGTAAACTGTTGAGATTCTTATTCAAACCAGCTGTATACACACACACAAAATTTTGAAACAGCAATTTGAACATAAACTAGCTTAGATCATATTAATGAATTATTTTGTTAGATCTAACCTGCATTGAAGTTACATAAATATGCACACTTTATCAGTTAGAGATTCACACCAACATGTATGTACATGAAAAGATGTGTTTGGGGTTTGCTTTAAAATACTCTAGCAAAAAAAATGGTGTGAGAGAGTTGGAGCAAGATTGGTCATGAGTTGATCACTGTAGAAGCTGAAGGATAGGTACAAGGCAATTCATTATTTGTCTCCTTTTGTTTTTGAAAATTTTCCACAGTAAAAAGTTAAAGAAAACAAGAAAAAAAAAAAAAAAAAAAAAAAAACGAAAACATCAAGAATAAAGAAAAATTGCCTATATGTAGGGGGGAAAGTCTAAAATACTGTATAGTTTATGTTCAGTTACTTTTTTCATGATATAATTCCACTCACTGGAATTTATCCTGAAACTAAATTTTCTTCAAAGGGGACAAAAATGTACTCATGAAGACGATTATTTCAACAATGTCTATAATTAGCAATACTATCATAATACTGAAAGGAGTATGCTAAAATGAAAATACATGCTGTGTTAGAGATGAGGTGAGTCTGTTCTAATGTTGCTCAACTATGTGATTTTAGAAAATAAGAGTATAAATGTGTCAGGCACAAAATTAACAGTAATGTTCAATAATGTAATGAAAAGTTTCATCATTTATGTCTTAAGTAGCTGAATCTTAATTTTTCCTTTACTGCTAGTGGTTTCTGTAGAATTAAAATTGGGGGTCAGATTTATTATCCACCTCCTGTGCCAGGCAGACTATTAAATGAAGAATCAATGCGAATCATAGGAAATCAAAGAAATTATAAAGTAATAGGGGGAAGACACAGTAACCATTATATGCTAAAAATATTCTATAAAGGAATAGTATGTGTTCTGCCTAGAAGCCAGAAGAGAGGTTAAGAGAGAGAAGGAATGGGCAAAGACATGAACTCCAGAATGACGGTAATGCCAAGTGTAGCTTTAGCTACTTACCTGGAATTTACAGAAGAAGAAAGGTGAAGTGTTGCATATTGGTGCTTCTCAAATTACTTGAGGGATGTTATAAGAATGCAGATTCAGATTCCATAGGTCTAGAATAAAGCCTGGGAGTCTGCATTTCTAACAAGGTCTCCAGGCAACTCTAATGCTGTTGGCCCATACCGAGTATTAAGGCTTTAAATAATGGAAGCAAACATATATCCTTGTCATGGAGACATGAAACAATGTGATGTGTTCAAGTATCTACAAATAGCTTGGTATTCCTGTAGGAGAAAGTGTGCGAAGGTAAGTAGACAATCTCTGTATGCCTTGCCACCGGCCTGGATTTAATCATGTTCTATTAAATTTCACCATTACAACAGCACTGCTCACTTTAGGCAACAAGGAAGTAGAGAAAAGCCAAATGGTGAATAGATGATCTTATCATGAGGAAATACCAGACAAAACCAATTTAAGGGCCTGAACTTAGCAAAATATTCAAGGTTATGAAAGACAAGGAAAAAAGTAGAGCTGTCTCATATATAAGGTTTTCAAGAGATCTGTCAACACAAGGAGTGATCATAATTTTCTGTAACATTCTATGGATATTGGGGAAAATCTGAGTAAGACAACATGTAGATTAGCTAATGGTATTAATTTGTTGATTTCACTATGTGAGAGGATGTCATTATTTTTGAGAAATACACATTGATGTATTTAGGGTAAGGGGACATCATGTCAGCAACTTAATTTCATTCGAGTTCAGAGGTAAAACAAATGTGGTAAGTTAACATTTGTAAAATCTGAAAGGGATATATAGGAATTGTTGTACAATTTCAAATTTTCTGTAATTCTGAGGTTGTCAAAAATAAAGTTTTATTGGGTGGCGCCTATGGCTCAAAGGAGTAGGGCACCAGCCCCATATGCTGGAGGTGGCAGGTTCAAACCCAGCCCCAGCCAAAACTGCAAAAAAGAAAACACTAATAGTTTTTTTTGAAGAGTGGATGAGAAACATGACAGAACCTAACCTACACAAGGAAGCTATCTCTTCGACCCACACTTCTGATCTAAACCAATTGCCATTCTTTCCAATTTGTTTCAAATTTACTATCTTCATTTCTACTTTCATTGTCCAACATAATGCTCTTCTATCTATACTGCTGACATAGCTTTCTAAGTAATTTTTAATTTTCCTTCAATCACTAGCCAGATTGATCTTTTCAATTTGCAAATTTCATTATGTTATACTTGCTCCCCACCCAAATTTCTTTTAAAACATTTGAGAGGGATTTTTTTTTTTCTTTAAGCAACACATTGCAAACCTAAGGGAGTATTCCTAAAGCCCTATCCACATAAGCTGGCTCCTGCCTGCTTGTGTGTTTCATCATGCTACACTACAGCTGTTCAGTTCCTGAATTTGTCCTGCTTCCTTTGAAAGCCATTTGCACATGCTGTTCTTTATTTCTTCCCTACCTCAGCTATTTCTGTCCTTATTTGAAATCTATCACTTTGTCTAGTAAGTCTTCCTAGAGCTCTTACTAGCTCTCTATAGTCACACAGTGTATTCCTCTTTTCTATCATACATTATAGTTACATCCTTTGAGGAACATCTGTAAACTACATCAGGGCCTGGGACCATGCCTGCTTTTGCTTTTAGAATAGTGCCTGTCATGTAATTGGCTCTCTCTATAAACCTATCAGTTGATTAAATGAAAAGGGAGAAGTAATGACAGGAGACAGGAGAAATGTTCTGTCAAGGTGTTAGGAAGGAAGGACACTAGGATAGAATTTGGGAGATCCAGAACTGAAGTTAAGATTTCCTTCACAAAGTTTGATATGCTTTTAGAAGAAAAGTGGTGAATTACTTGTAGATTTGTAGAGGGTGAACTGTCTTTTGCTAAAAGTACTATAGCAATATGTTCTCACTAAAACAAGTGGACACTAACTTCTTGAACCACTATATGTGCCAGAACACATATATTTTAAAACTTAGCTCACAATTCATTACTTTCTAATAGACACTGAGATTAAAATTACTCCTGCCAACTTGTTTTCCATTTAACATATTTCCCTTTTGGGGTGGGGGTGGTAGGAAATCTTGGGGACAACCTTAGGAATTCTGCCTATCATCTTCCCTGAGATCTTTACAGTCACTGTTTTCTTACATCTAGTTCTGCCCTGTAAATCTCATTTGCATTCCTTTGCAGTCATCTTTTTAATCCCTTCTAAAGTATACCTTCATCTGTGATGTGGTTATTTTTTTCATTTGCTGCTTGACATTCAAATGAGCTCTCTGAAATCTTACTGTTAAATTAATATTACTGATTCTGGAAATTTTTTTGGCTGTTTCAAGTATTTCCTCCCCTTCGGGATCTGTTAACACGTTTTGATTTTTTTCTTACCCCATGTTGTGCATCACTCTATACTAACAAGTTGTAGAAATCCTCTTCCAGACCCTTTATTTTGGTTTTCAACTGTATCCATTCTATTATTAACCCAGTTAGTGAATTCTTTCTTTTTTTAAGAGAGGGTCTTCCTAGTCTCTCCCAGGTGGATTCAAGCAATCTTCCCACCTCAGCCTCCTGAGTAGCTGGAATTACAGGTGCAAGCCACCACACCCAGCTCGTTCATTAATATTTGAACAATTATACTTTACATTTCTAAGATTTTGCTGGAGGGGTCTTTTGCCTGTTTCTCTTGGCAATATTAGTTGTTTTAAAGACTGTATTCTGGGTGACACCTGTGGCTCAAAGGAGTAGGGCACCGGCCCCATGTACTGGAGGTGGTGGGCTCAAACCAGGCCCCAGTCAAAAAAAAAAAAAAAAAAATGTAAAAAATAAAAGACTGTATTCTGTAAATGCTCCATTAACTATTTCTTGAGATGGTTCTTCCACTTGCAGTTACTATCTCATTCGCAGTGTTGGTATTCAGACTTTTGATTGCATGCTCACCATTGAAGTTGATATTCACCATTAAGATTGGTCTACCACCACTGCTGTTTGTGGGATCCATGTAATGGGTAGGGTAGAGGTTTGTATTTTATTAATTAAAGCTTTCAAAGCTGGGGTAGGCAGAACATTTCAAAGTGGGACACATGGGCATTGCCTTCTCTCTCCAACCATCTACCAGTACTTCTCTGCCCAAAGCTGATGCTGTTAGCCTGGCTGAGATGCTGGCATGTGAGGCCAATGTATTGTTTGCTCCAGACAATTTAATTATCCTGCTCCCAGATTTCCTTTTCTCTCTGGGTCTAAAGCACCTGTGTTGACCACAAAATACTTTTGTGGCAGTATTTTGCCATGTGCTTCCTCTTCAAATTCCATATGGTCTCTGCCTCATTGATTTCTCACAAATTCTGCTTTCTGAGTTCCGTTTTTGCTCACAAATATAGATATGTGCGTATCAGCGCAGTTCCTACGTATAAAAATTTTGTCTGTCATTTCTCAGGTGCTTTATCGTCTTGAAACTACTCTTCATGACTGTTCATAGGCCATGCCCTTAATTTCAGTACCAGTGAGTTTGGTACTTCTGACTACACTTTTTTTTTAAATATTCCTCTCCATATCTCCAACCCTTAAAAAAAAAAAAAAAAAAAAATTGGTAATTACACCAGTAGTGGAAATATGGAGTTTAAGTTAGACAATTTTCATGATGATAAAATTTACTGAACACTTATGTCAGATGTGCTTCTACTATTACAAGAATTAACTCATTTAATCCTCACAACCCAAAGATAGCTATTACTCCTGATTTACAGATGAGGTAACTGAGGCAGAAAGTAACTTAAAGCTGTATTCAATTCATTGTTTTGAAAAAAAGAACAGAGCTAGTCATTGTCAGGGGAGGATGAAATCTGATTCTTGTTCTCAAGGAGTCCCAGTTTGTTGTGACCCTATTGAATCTTGCTCCTAAATTGTTTCTAGATTTAAGGGTAAACAAGAAATTAAGGATTCAGATCATATTCAGCCAAGATTTACAGATCTGAACCAATCCTCAGTCTATACGTTTTGCAGTTGGAAGACTTTGAGAACAGATCACCTTTTCTTTTTAACCCCTTCAAAAAACGTAGCAGTATAGGAAATTGGGCACTTCCTGAGGATGTCTTTAAGGAATCCTGTTCAAGTATTTTTAGTTTGAGTTGTCTATCTCAGTACTTAAGATGCAAATAGAACAAATGAAATAATAAACTACAGATTTCATTATCTGTAATTTTGAACGGTTATCTTAAAATTCTGCACTGGTATAAATAAAAATAATAGATTAACATGTTCACTATGTGTTAAAGAACTAAAATTTGGTATTTCCTTTTCATTTATTTTAGTACATAGCACTTCTATAAATCAATGGAGAAATGGATATTCACCTACATGTAAACCTCAAATAAGGTCAGAGTCTTCTACACAACTGTTACAAGGAAGAAAGAAAAGACATTTGAGTGAAACAGCATTAGGTAGGTTAAAACGAAGATACAAACTAGTGCTAAATATTGAAAATAAAGAAATTCTGACCCTCAAAGAACCCGTCTCATGGGACTTTATAATCCAGCAGTCACTGTATTACACAAAACACGTGGGACTATATGAACATTGAACAGCTTCTTCATGTAGTTAATTCAGAGCTCCCACTTTATGGCAATTATTTCCTTCCTGTATTTGCTGTGTTCTACCAACTCTCCTCTGAATAGGTTTTAGTCTCCAAAGTTTTTTTTTTTTTTATAAGAGACTCACTCTGTCCTCTGGAGCCATGGGTAGAGTGCTGTGGTGTCATAGCTAAAAGCAACGTCAAACTCCTAGGTTTAAATGATCCTTCTGCCTCAGCCTCCCAAGTAGCTAGGATTACAGGTGTCTGCCACAACACCCAGCTAATACTTTTAATAGACACTGGGTCTCACTGTGCTCAAGCTAGTCTCAAACTTGTGACTTCAAGCAGTCCTCCCACTTCAATCTCCCAGAGTGCTAGGGTTACAGGCATGAGTCACCACACCCAGCCCCAAAGTTGTATTCTGAACTCAAAACAGGCTAGTGGAGATGTTTGAGTCACTACAGATTCCTCCAACTTTGATAGCCATCAACAGGATTCAACTCAACCACCCTGTTCAATTCTCCTTAGGAGCCTATAAACACAAGAGTTCAGAGATGACCAAGAGATAATCTTTGGAAATTAGAACTCTTCTAGCAATACAGTCTGAAATTTGTTGTGGAGATTTGAAAAAGATGGTTACCAATTATTGCTAATGATAAAAAATAAAACTGGCAAGATAAATTACAAACTAATTATATCTGAGATATACTAGACTATGATTATACACAATGGATTTAATACTTATCTCTAGTGTCTTTCTTTAGAAATCCCACCATAATAGACCAAGTCACTACTGACAACTACCTGATCAATAATTTTCTGTAGCACAAAAATCAACAAATTCCTACATTTTCCAGACATTTCGTTATGCTTTTTAAGTGTTTTACTCTTAAGATCAGATAACCAGACTGGGCACAGTGGCTCACAGCTATAAACTCTAGCACTCTGGTAGGCTGAGGCGGGTGAATTGCTTGAGGTTAGGAGTTCAAGACCAGCCTGATGAAGAGGAAGACTCTGTCTCTCCTAAAAACAGAAAAACTAGTTGGGCGTGGTGGAGCATGCCTATAGTCACAGCTACTCAGGAGATTGGGACAAGAAGATCACTTGAGACCAGGAGTCTGACCTTGCTGTGAGCTATCAAGACACCATGGCACTCTACCAAGAGCAACAGAGTGAGACTCTGTCTCAAAAAAGATAACCAAGACTCACCTAGCATTTCTGGGAACTTTCAGATATGCATACCCAAACATAGAAAGCTTTTTATTTTTTTCTTTTTTGAAACAGAGTCTCACTCTTTCACTTTGGGTAGGGTGCCATGGCATCATCATAGCTTACAGCAACCTCAAACTCTTAGGCTCAAGAAGATCCTCTTACCTCAGTTTTCTATTTTGTTACTGGAGACAGGTCTCACTCTTGCTCAGGCTGGTCTCAAACTCCTGAGCTCAAGCAATCCACCCACTTCAGCCTCCTAAAGTGCTAGGATTATAGGCATGAGCCACCCTGCCCAGCCTAAAAAATTCTGTTAAAAAGAAGTGCATTATTAAGTAGGTATGGTGGCTCATGCCTATAATCTTAGCACTCTGGGAGGCCAAGGCAGGAGGATTGCCTTGAGGCTCAGGAGTTCGAGACCAGCCTGAAACAAGAGCAAAACCCTGTCTTTACTAAAAAAAAAAACAGAAAAATTAGCCAGGTTTTGTGGTGGGTATCTGTAGTCTCAGCTACTCTAGAGGCTGAGGGAGGAGGAGGATCGCTCAGTTGGAGGTTGCTGTGAGCTAACTTTATTCCAGAGCACTACACCTAGGACAACAGATTGAGACTCTATCTCAAAAAAGGGGGGGGAAAAAAAAAAACCCCAAGATGCATTATGAAATATTCATTGTATTTGTAAGTAAGAAGTAAAAAGTTCCTTGAATTGACTGATACTTTACATCTAACTCTGAGTTCGATATGAATATGCAAATAGAACAAATGAAATGATAAACTACAAATAATGAGACAACTCCAAAAGCATAGGACATCGGGTCTAGTCTGTCACAAGTCAGTGTCATTTTAAGGAAAAAAACAAAAAAACAAAAAAAAACCTAGACTATAAAAGAACTAGGAACAGTAACCAATTTCAATATGTGGATCCTGATTTGAAGAAACTATCCATAAAGAACATTTTTTTCATAATTAGAGAAATGTAAATATGGAATTAGCATTAGATTTTACATTATACAGAAAAATACCATTTCATAAGTAAAATAACAGGGCAGTAAAGATGTGAATAAACAAATATGTTAATATACAATTATACATAAGGAAAAAGAAAAAGAGAAACTTAGAGGAAATAGCTAATACAAATAAGTAAACTTCTAATCAGTGTCCTGAAAGAAAAGAAAAATTTCATCTATTAAACAAGAACAGAATGCTGTAAACAGTGAACACAATAGAAGTACTTTTAGAAATTAGTACTCTGACAAGCACCGTTTACATCTATAATCCTAGCACTTTGGAGGCTGAGGTGGAAGGATTGGTTGGTTGCAGTGAACTATGATTATACCACAAAACTCCAGCCCAGGCAACAGAGCAAGACTGTATCAGGAAAAAAAAACAAAAAACAAAAAAACAACCCAGCATGTTAGGCTGGGCCGCAGTGGCTCACGTCTGTAATCCTAGCACTTTGGGAGGCAGAGGCAGGTGGATCGCAGAGCCAGAGCCAGAGCCAGAGCCTGTCTCTAAAAATAGCTGGGCATTGTGGCAGGCACCTGTGGTCACAGCTACAGGAGGCTGAGGCAAGAGGATCACTTGAGCCCAGGAGTTTGAGGTTTTATGACACTATGGCATTCTACTGAGGGCGACAAAACTGTCTCAAAAAATAAAAAAATTCCAGCATGTTTCTGAAAATTTAGTTAAGAACACATTACAGAAATTATAAGTCAGATATGAAAAATAAAACAGATAAAAAAATTAAGATCAGTTCTCATGGTTCTTTTCATTGAAGTCATAGAAAACAAAAGAATTAAAGAGGGGGGAATGACCTTATTCAATAAATATGATACATACTGTACAAAAACTACCAACGCCCCAAGAAATATTCTTTCCCTGCCAAGGAAATACTCATGGCAGGATTATGGTAAGGCCCCTCACTTTCCATTTTCTTATTTTGTTATGTTTTCTGAAATATGCATTAAAGAAAAGATAGATAAGGAATCAATCACCATCACCTAATTAGGAAAACAATTCTATTACCAATTTGTGACATTCTCAATGGTTATTTCTACGGCAGGAGAAAGAACTAGATTTGAAGAATTTGCTTTTCAACACACAGAACCGGGATCCCATAACAACTCTACTGCTGTTTCTAATGTCAGCATTATATCAAGAACCCAGAATTCATCATCACAAGTAAGTTTCTAGTATACTAAACTGTATGTAAAATCACCTGGTTTTTAAAATAATTTCTAGATTATTTTATAAATCTATAACCGATTTATTTACTAGGATATTTATGATTAATTATGAAAACAAATTTGATTAAATACAACTTTTTTACAGGAGTCTAATAGTTAATTAATCTTTGGCTATAGCTTTTCCTGAGTTAAAAACTTAATCATGACCATCTCTACTCTTTAACATATGAAGCTAAATATAGTTTTGCTAATGAGAATTTAAGACTTGTGTTAATTGTTTTGTTTTGGTTTTTTGTCATCTGGCCTGGGAGGAGAACAATCACAAGGTGAGAGGGTTTAGGAATGAATAATTACAAGCGTGGGAAACAGGAAGACATGGACAAAAGTTAACAATGATCTTTAGAGGGGGTTATCAAAAATATTTTATCACTGCTCCTAATAAAGAGTTTGTTAAATGATCATTTAGAGTGTTTTATGTTAAGTGTTTTTTGATAAGAGTTTTACATTTTAAGCCATTCTTATTTTTTATGGTCTTAAAAATAAGCTTGTATGTTTACGCTCATAAATACACATTACACACCTGTCGATAGAGTGTGTGGTTTACAAAGTATAGGAATATTTCTTAATTGTTTTTCTTAACATTTATAGTCAGATTTCATAACGGTATTTATAAAAATTATATAACAGCTATGATGCCGTATCATGTTTATCTAACTCATGAAAAGAGGGTATCATTACAAGTAACCAGATACAAGTATAAAATACTGATACCACTTTAATCTCAGATATTACTATGATCCTGTTTTACAGAATACTGCACGACGGAGATTGAGAAGTGAGAGTTCTTATAACATAGATAACATTGTGATTCCCATGTCATTAGTAGCACCAGCTAAGTTAGAGAAACTCCAATATAAGGAAATACTTACTCCAAGGTGTGTATACTTACATCTTTTTATTTCTTCCTTTCTTCAATTAAGCTGCCATACAATATGACCATTTTTAATTGCCCTTTAATAAGGAATTGCTAAACTAATTTGCTTTAGCATTCTAGGAGTCTCTTTTCATTCAATGATATTTTGGTATCATTGGCACTAAAAAGTACTTCAATTATACAAAAAATACAATAAAAAAAGTCTTGCTCTTAAAGATAAGGGGTGTGCACAAAGTTGCAAAAATAATTTTAAAAAGAAAGCAACTACCTTTGTATGGGGTAGTCACACTAAAAGACTACTGTGACAACAAAAATAAGATGCGAATGTATTCCAAGTCAGCAAAAAACACATTAAATAGAATGATGAGGTGGGTGGGTTTGGGCAGACACCCATACAGGAAGGGGCAGGTGAAGAGGGTGTTCATACAGGGAGACCACAAAAAAGGCACATAGACAAGCATGTAAGGCTTAGCTTCAAATAAGTTAGACCCAGATTGTGGCGGTCCCTGATTGTCGTGTATGTCTGCATTCTCCTGGCACTTAAATTCGCTCAAATTTTTAAGGGATAAAAGCAGTTTAAGAATATCAATATAGTACCAACAAGTAGAGATAGAAAGGTTGGCAATAGAGATGTAAGAATGGGTGACAATGACATTTAATTCCTATTACTCGTATTTGGATTTCATTATTTCTCTTATTTCATAAAAGTGAGACTCTGTCTCAAAAAAATAAATAATGATAATACTCCAGGAGGTATTATGAGAACTTCTATAAAGAACGTATTGATACTTTCTACATAAGGAATAACATTTACAGTTATGATGCTCTGTAGCAAAAAATGTTTCTCAGCTTACAGTGGTAGGCTGGAGTAGCTGAAAGTTAAATACATAATGGAAGAGTTCTGTAACCTAGCTATTAAATTATTGGTAGCTCAAAGAGGCTGTGATAGGTCTTTTTGCATGGAAGAAATTAGAAAACACTACAAATCAGAGCTTTTCTCCTGCCCCACCCTGTTTTAGTTTAGCCAAGTGTAACAGCACAGCACTGATGGCCTTTATTCAAAGTCAGTTCATATGTATTATGCATAAAACGTAGCTCTGCAGAACACACAGCTCACTGTAAGGCCAAAAATAAAGCCTTATCTTCCCTTGTCCTGTTTTTGCAACATAAATATTTTTTCTATTTAGCTATACTTAAGAGAATAAAATTGCTACATTTAGACAAACACTGTTTGAAATTTGTATCTCCAACAGCTGGAGGAAGGTGATTCTTCAGCCCCTGAATGAATGTAATCTAGGTGTGGAACAGGTAAGCTGCTTTTCATTTAATGGGTTACGTATCACGAATTATGAAGCCTGCTTACTGTGACATTCAAGGAACTAAAGGCAAAAATAAACCCTTAACGTCTACTGATTTTTTTCTTTATACTTAATCCAAACAGATTAATCAAAAAATAACTTTTTGTATAAATCTGACCACAAAGATAACAGATAATTATAAAGGAATTTTTAAAAGCAAAACTAAAATATACTGTCATTTCAGAATCTTAGGGTCAATTTGCTTTTGAATTTGGAAAATTTCAGACTACAGAAAAGTAATTGATATAAAGGCTAGGACAGTTCTTGTAACATTAATGAAACATTCATTAATTGGGGTAATGAACTATTCCTAATTGGGGTCAATTCTAAAAATAGCCTCACACTGTATCAGATCAGGCTGTGTTTACCAAATTACAAAAAACTTGTTTTTTCAGGCTCGGCACCTGATGCCAGCCACATACACTGAAGTTGGCGGGTTCAAACCTGACCTGGTCCAGCTAAACAATGACAACTGCAACAAAATATAGCCGGGCGTTGTGGCAGGCACCTGTAGTCCCAGCTACTAGGGAGAATTGCTTAAGGCCAAGAGTTTGAGGTTTGAGGTTGCTGTGAGCTGTGATGTCACAATATTCTAACAAGGGGAATATAGTGAGACTGTCTCAAAAAAAAAAAAACAAAAAAAAAAACCACACACACACAAAAACCTTGTTTTTTTAGATTTTGGAATTGCAGGCCTCTGGGCCTGTACGGGTAAAATTACATCAAGACAAGAATAACTACAGAGAAAAATACTTTATAACTAAACTAATTACAAGGTGATGGTCTCTAGAAGCAGTATTATGTTAAAGACATTTGATTTTTGTCAAGTAACAATCTGTCTATCCCTGGTGCTCATGTTTGTCACCTACTAAAAGTGATGTTTTAATGCCTTTCTTTCTTCTAAAGTATTCTTCCTTCTCAATGATCCTAGCCAGAAATTCCAAATTCTTAAATAATATAAGCAAGTAGTTTTCCAGGTTAGAATTCCAGGGAAATCATTTAATAAATTAATTCTGACTTAACTCAAATAATGTTTTAGTTTTCTTTGCTATTAACATATACTGAGAACAGTGTGTGTTCCATGGACAACCAATGAAAACTATAGAAAATATGAAGCGCTATGACTTTGTAAGCTTTGTGGCAAATGCAAAGTACTGTGAACCCATTTATAATCTACCTAAGTATATCTTCAAACATGAACCAATAGTGAAAAAGTTTTCAAACAAGTTTTTGACTACCATTTTTTCAGAAATCTGAAGCTCATTTGTTTTCTCAACTTACAATTGTATCTATTTAAGGGTTTGTTTCCTACTGTTCTCTGGATGAGGAATTATTGAAACTTATTTTCATATTTCAAAATGTTTTTGATTAAAGCAAAAATATTTCTAATCACAGATAGAAGATCTTTCTGATGAAGTCTTCACCCTAAGACACAAAAAATATGAAGAGAGAGAGCAAGCCAGGTGGTCATTATGGGAGCAGAGCAAGTGGCACAGAAGAAACAGCAGGCAGGTGCTACAAATTTAAATTACAAAGCCAGGGAATCCACAGGGAATGAATAAAAATGCTAAATGAATTCTAGGGGAAGACCACTAAAAAGGAAAACATAATGATGTAACATTAGCTATTTGTGCACTAGAAATAAAACACTACAGGCTCGGTGCCTGTGGCTCAAGCAGCTAAGACGCCAGCCACCTGAACTGGCAAGTTCAAATCCAGCCGAGGCCCGCCAAACAATGACGGCCACAACCAAAAAAATAGCCAGGCGTTGTGGCAGGCACCTGTAGTCCCAGCTACTCAGGAGGCTGAGGCAAGAGAATCACTTGAGCCCAGGAGTTGGAGGTTGCTGTGAGCTGTGATGCCATAGCTTTAGGCTCTGTCTCAAAAAAAAAAAAAAAAAGAAAAAAGAAATAAAACACTACATATATTGAGTATATATTTAAAATATATTTGGGCTACATACAAAATGATGAAATGAGTTTCTGTATCCTACCTACATTCTATTTCTTATAATCATTGTCAGGCTCAGTAGATTTAAATAACAAATAAAATGAAAATTGTCTCTCTATATAAAGTAGATCATTTCAGTCTACTCTAATAGTGGACCTAATACTGGGAAATGGAAATTTGGGTAGTCCATTTTAACATAACTACTTAAAAAACAATTTCTCAAGAAACCTATCCAATCTAAGAAACCAATAGTCCAAACTAATTTTAAAAATACAAATAGGCTATTCTCTGGGCAGATGGGTGGATTAAGAAAAAACAACAAAAACCCAAAAAGGCTTTGAGCAAAGGGAGAATCATAGACATAATTAATAATTATAAATATTGAGAAAATCTCTGGTAATTTATATTTACATTTGATTTTGGGGCAGCGCTTGTGGCTCAAAGGGGTAGGGTGCTGGCCCCATATGCTGGAGGTGGCAAGTTCAAACCTAGCCCCTGCCAAACACTGCAAAAAAAAATCCACTATTATAATTTGGCAAAATATTCCAAAACTTACTATTTTAATCTTTTGAGGTATGAAAATAATGGCATTAGAAAGTTCAAATGATGAATTTTTGAAAAATACTTTAGGTTTAAAGAAAAGCTATCAAATTTAGCTGACTTAGTGATACCTGGGATTTGTTTATAAAATGTTAAGGCCTCAAAAAATAACAAGTAATGATATATTTTCTCAATTTTCTTGCTAGAGCTTACAGTAAAAATATTGAAGGACAGGACTTACTTTTGAAAGACTACCCTAATGACTGGAGTAGCAGTCAGCACTGTGCTGCTGAAAGTCCTCCTGAGCTTTTTTCAGAGAACCATGATCTGTGCACACACAGTTCACCTTCTTTAAATCAAAGTCAAGAAACCAAAGTGAGTATAATATGTATGATTTGTTAAATCTTAAATTCCTTTTACTTGCCTTCGAACCTTTGTTTTTACTTGTTTGTAAAAACTACTTATTACAAATTGTTCATTACATAAATTCAGTAAAGACAATCAGTAGAGATGGCAGGTAAGAAGCAAAGTCTGTATCCCAGCATTCTAGTTCTATCACTAATTACCCTGAATTATCAGTGACAGACTTCTTACCTATTCACTTATCTATTAGGAATGGGGATACTATCAAAGTTTCACTACAAAACAAATCTAATTAATGAAAATAGAATCTGATACACAATGTCAGCTGTTATTTCTCTTCTTCCTCATATGTAAGACTTTTACTTGTCTCCCCATTGATCCAGTGCCTACCTCAAGGGGAGTGTTTTCTAACACTGCATCCATTAAGTCCATGCACCTTTCTTCATAAATAGGAGTTGAAAAAGAACCAGATCTAGAATGGAGAGAGCAGAGACTATAGAAATTAATAAATTAATAAATTCAGGGGAAAAAAATTAATAGGTATCTGTAATAGTAATAGGATAAAATGAAGATACTGAAGTAGAAGCTGATCAAACTTTAAAAGAGTTGTAGGGGGCTTTCTCAAAGTGTTCTTGGGCTGAAAATGTAGACCAGTGCCATACGGCAGCATTTCCTCTTCTTGGCAGAGGCAAAGTAGAGAAATAATTACTAAAGGTCACTAAACAATTCCCAATACACTCTATTTTTAGTTGCTACATATTTACGTTTAAATGAAAATCTGTTTATATGCTAAAAGACCAGAATAGTTATTACAAATTTGACATTTACATATTACATGATAAATGAATTTAAACAAAACAAGTTAGTTGCAATTTAACTGAAAATGTTTCACCTTTCAGTCTTTATGGTGGGAACGACGGGCTTTTCCATTGAAGGATGAAGACACAGCAGCCTTATTATGCCAAGATGAAAAAAAGGATCAGATTGAAATGTCAAGTACAGTTTCTCATGGTGAAATCTTCTGTACCAGTGTATTAGAGAATGGCCACCACTCCAAAAAACAGTCGGATAGAATGGAAGAGTTCAAAATCTTCGGTCTAGGACTTAGTAATGTTAAAAAAAACAGGTGACAGGGAACAGGTTAAGCAAACTATGTAAATGAAGGAAAGACAGGAGGAAAAGAAAAGCCCTGTTCTGGATCCCCGTGCCCTGTGGTCACAATTCCAGAATAAGAGCATGTATTGCATGCGTCAGTCTTTTATGCTGTTCATAAAACAAGCAAGATAAGTCTCTCTTTCATTCTTGAACCACAACAGTAACTAGCTTTTCATCTGCAGACAAGTGCTAGTCATTTGTGTTTATCATGCAAATTACAAGCACCATGATATTAACTGTTGCAACTGATGTGAAATCACATTACTGGGTAACTTTTAAGACTATACACTCACACATACACATACTTACACACACACACACACACACACACACACCCACCCCTGTGTGTCAAATAACTATTTGATACACATGGTTATTAATTAAAATTGCCCCAGAAATTGAGTGTACAAATATGTATCTATAAAACATACATATGCACACATTATACCTATGTAGTTTTAATAAAACACTGACAATGACCCACTCCACTTGGAAATGCATGTATGAACTACCCTGAAGTAAACTAGTGTAAGCTACAGTATAGAAAAAGCACAGGTTGCCATTGATAAAAAGACATCTAAATCTTGAATACAGACATCTAAATCTTGAATACAGAGAGAAGTTTCTTGGTGTTTTTTTTTTAAACATGTTTAACCAATAGCAGAAGTCACTTATGGAACTTCTTAATACCAGGTAACACAATACTCCTTTATTCAAAAATCACTGATACCCTTTGGACTAACTACAGGCTATACTCTGTTCACTCCTAACAGAATGAGAAAGTGACACTTAAAATGAGCAACAAACAAGAAAGGCCTATCAGTATAAAGTTTTTAAAAAGTGGCTGCATTTCTAGCCAATGTGGTCATTCCTTGATATCACTTACCCTATTCACATAAGCCTCTTTCGTCCTTGCATCCTAGATTGAGGATTAAAATTTTCAAAGGATTGTGCTTCAATATTGGATACTGAAGAGTGTACATTAAGGAAAATTCTTTTATAAGCTATTATACCATTTTTTTCTATGTGAAGTTCGGGACAATTTATATAAATCAATTTTGTCATGTAAAAAAGGTTATTTAAGTGGTAGTAACCATATAACTGAAAATCGTGGCCATCTGGCTTCGTTTATGTGGTTTGACACTCAAGTTTTGGCCAGGGATTAGGAAACGATACTGGTCCCTTTAAAGGGGAAAAATTCAAATTCAATTGCTGACAAACTTTTGCTTGTAGTTTTGCTGTACATTTATTTTCAAAGAAAAAGAAAACAAAAGCCAGACGAACCCAAATTTGTCCAGGCAAATATTCAACTATTTGTCATGTCTGATGATTATGATCGTCTATGTAAGTTTTTTAATTAAAGTTATTTCTATATGCCTTGTGTTGTCTGATTCAATAAGTGTCACCCATTAACCTTTCCTAAGCCAAAATAATAAATGTTAAGAAATGCATTTTTACCTTGTAGGAAAAAACACAAGCAACCTGTATTTTATGCTTACATGTTAGCATTCTTATTTTTGAAACCTTATTTCTCAAAACTCATAACAGTTGCAGTTGTTTAATCATACTGGTCCTATTACTTCTGATCATTATTTATTATATAGCAAGAGTACTGACAAGAAATACAAGTAGCTGACACATGTTAATAGTCTCTGTATAATTTTGAACACAGTTATAAATATTTAGTTGATAGATTATCTCTGTACCCTGTCACCTTTTAGCCTACCTGGTCTTTATCGGAATAAAATACATATCCTTGGGGTCAAGATCCATAGTTCCAGAATATTCTCAGCCATCTGGTTCCACTATATGGTAAAGTTAGACTGGAAATAAGACAATATTAAATAAAAACAAACTTCTTTTATTAACCCATTTTCCATGGGCTCTAATTATACAGAGTATAAACCAGAAATCCTATGCCAGTAGGATCTTTTCCATGCTACCATCCTATTTCTGAGTTTTAGTTTCTTCATTTTTAAAATGGGGACTAAATACCTGCTTCATTTTTAAAATGGGGACTAAATCACTTATAGGAGTGATTTATAGATTTAATGAGCAAGTATCAAAAGTATTTTATAATGCACAAAACATAAACTCATATAAATAATGCTAGCCACTTTGTATTGAGCATATTCTAAACAGAAATAGTAGTACGAGAAGTTTTACATATATAATGTTACCTCTTTCAATCCTCAACACAACCTCGCAGTTGTTATATTTAATGTCTGTGTATAAATGAGTTAAAGCAAAACACAACCAAGTTTGGGTGATTTGTTAAGGTCAAATAGCTAGTGAGGGGAAGAGTAATAATTCAATCAAATAATACTTCCAAATACAAGCTTGACTTTTCTCCTTTCTACTTAGAGCTAACCCAACAGCATTATTTAATGTTCTTAAGAATGATGGGTGATAGTAAGGAATCATCGAGTAACTTGTTTTGACAAAGAAAACCTACTGATAAAAATCTATACTTGTATTTTAAAACCCCTAGGCTTCACATATATTTTATACCTTTTACAAATCAAGTATAAGGTGAAAAATAAATGTTTCTTATGAAAGAACATGTATGGTATGCCATTGCACTCAACCTTACATTTTTAAATTCCATTCTACTTTTATCAGGCATATAAACAAATCACAAATGACATGAAATAGGGAAAAACACAGGATTTCCTTTGATTTGGAAAACAGCTGAGAAACAAAATTTTTCATAGAAATACAAAAGAATTTTTCATAGTAGCTAATATGCCCATGTAAGGCAGTAAGACACATTTATATTTGTAACCTTAATACAACCTATTTTTACTCTCTATAAAAATCAACTCTCCCAGTAAAAACTGAGTATTTGACCACGCTAATCTTTAAATTGCATTACTAAAAATGAGTTATACACACCAAATGCTAACCTCTTAAAACATTCTGCACAATAGATTTTAATCACTGGAATGAATAATTGTTTCAAAAAGCTGTACTGCCTGAAATATGATTTGGTAGTCAATATTCCTGTTTTCTAGTAAAAAGGAGATTTCATGAGCAGAAACACTGAGCTTGTGGTCTCAT
>CAUYPK010093167.1:0-56110 GCA_963574355.1 Loris lydekkerianus | reverse complement strand
GGGGAGTTGATCTACTCTGATTATTCATATTGCCGGAATTTTTCTGTTGATTTCGCCTCATGATTGCTTTTCACCGTTGCCTCTGGCTGTCCTCAGAGTTGGGGAGGTGTCTCCCCAAGATTGGACCCCAGCGGGATCACTCTATTGTTGCTGGATCTTTGTAGGGAGTGACCCTGTGTAGTTCTTCTGGGGCTGCTGTAGTTAGGGGATTCTGATTGTGGAAGCAGCTCCGGTGTGTGACACACCCGGATTCAGCAACAGGGCTGGGGGTGGTTTGCACAGTTCTCTGTGCCTGGAAATACATGTATATATACTTTCATAAGCACATACGTGTACAGTTAACCTGCCGACTATAGGTAAACATGCATATGTAGTCTTAGGTATATGTTCATCTTTGTAAGAAACTGCTGGGGGGGTTTGTTTGTTTTGCTTTTTTTCTTGCCGTTTTTGTTTTTTGTTGTTTTTTTTTTTTTTTGAGTGGTTTTATCAGCTGACGTGCCCACTGTGACAGACAGATTCTGAGTGGCCCCTGTGATTCCTGGCTTCTGTATTTATACCCTAGGATAATCCCATCCCTTTGGGTGTAGGTAGGACCTGTGACATGCTTTGGACTAATGGAATAGGGTACAGGTGACAGGATGTGCATGGTGGTGTGCACGTGATTTTGTTATATGAGATTGCAATGCCTGTCTTGTGAGTAGACTCTATCCCTTGCTGGCTTTGGAGAAGCAGGTTACCACATTGGGAGCTGCCTATGGAAAGGACAGCTTCACATCCACAGCCAGTAAGGAACCGTGGCCCTCAGTCCAGCAGCCCACAAGGAACTGAATGTTGCCAATATGCATGGTAGCTGAGAAATAGATCCTGTGCCCATGGATCTCAGTGGTCCCACCAGATGCCTTGATGGTACTTACGGAGAATCCAGCTAAGCTGTGCTTGCACTTCTGACCCACAGAAACTGTGAGATAATAAACATGTATTGATTTAAGCTATGAGTACATTAATGCTAATATTATTATGCAACCACAATAACTAATATTAGCAATATATAGAAGTCCCTGTTGCTGTCTGTCTCCACCAACATTCAGTTTTGTCAGCCTTTTTAACTTTAGTCACAAAATTATCATTTCTTGAGGCTTTAATGTGCAGTTCCCTAATGTGCAGATTAATGACACTGAATACTTAATAATAGGCCACTTGGACATCTTTTGTGAAGTATCTGTTCAATTCTTTTTTCTATTTAAAAAATTGATGTGTTTGTCTTTTTTTTTTTTTTTCATACAGGGTCTCATTATGTTGCCCTGGGTAGAGTGCCGTGGTGCCACAACTCACAGCAACCTCAAACTCATGGGCTTAAGCGATTCTCTTGTCTCAGCCTCCCAAGTAGCTGGGACTACAGGTACCTGCCACAACACCCAGCTATTTCTTTGTTGCAGTTGTCATTGTTGTTTAGCAGGCCCCGAGTGGGGTTTGAACCCGCCAGCTCTGGTGTATGTGGTGGGTGCCCTAGCTACTGAGCTACAGGCGCCAAGCCAAGTATGTTTGTCTTTTTATAATTTATTTGTAAGAGTTCTATTATGGCAGACTGAGGTGCACATGTGTGCATGTGTGAGTGTATGTCGTGTGAGTATCTGATAGAGACTGTTTTCTTCCCTCTGTGGCTGGGAGGGTCTTACATATTTCCCCCTAACCCAGTTCTTGTGCTGTTTGTACTTCACTAATTCTACTCTGCTGCTGTTTCTCTCTCCAGGGAGTTTTTCCAAGCCACTTACATACTTGATGACTGTTATCGTTAAATATTTCAGTGTTTCTTTCCCCCCATCAATGGTTCTACCAGATAACCACTACATATCCACCTCGGGTGACTTGCAGTGGTAAGACTCTGTTGTCCGGTCACAGCTTGCCGCTGCCCCAGCGACATCTCTCTCCTGTTTTATTCCAGGGTCCCTCTGAACAACAGTGCGTTGCATGTAGTTTGTTTCTTCCTGTCCTCCAAACTGGGTGAATCTTTGGTCTTTTCCTGTCATTCTTGTTCTTAACTGTTTTCTGTTCTGGATGATCTACAAGGTGGATCCCTTATTATTCCCTCAGAACCAGACTCAGAGGTCATAATTTCTTGATGAAAAGATTGCAGAAATGAAGCTGTGGTAATCATGCCACATCACATCAAGGGGTGCATTGTATTACACAACCCTGGTCATGTTGGTATCTGCCAGGGATCCGTTTTCTCCACAGTAATGTCACTGTCTTTCCCTTCACAACTGAGGAGTGTTTTGTGTGGAACAGTCTGAGATTGTGTCAGTATACTTCTCCTCATCAGACATCCTTCAGTCACTGCTGTGTGGTCCCCATGTAGTGACTTTCCTGTGTTCATTCTCTCTTCTGTATTTATAAATTTGCTTCCAATGTTGTTGTAAGGATGAGCTTGCCCATCTCCTTCCCTCCAGTATAGACTTATGGATTTATTTTCTATTCAGTGGGCTGTAATCTATGAGCATCATTATTTATTTTGATGCTCAAATTACTCTGCATCTGGCCAATGGGAGCCCCTCAAACCATTTCTCTTTTATACATCCTTATCATTCTTTAAACACTTCCTAATTGTTTAGTACAGTAAGATAAACTAGACTTGTCTTATTATCTTCTCTGCCCTGGCTCTGAAATCACCTCTTCCTCTAAGGCAGCGGTTCTCAACCTGTGCGTAACTGTATATTAAAGGGCCGCAGCATTAGAAGGTTGAGAACCACTGCTCTAAGGAGTCCTTTTAGTGTAGGGTGGTATTTAGAAACCAATGTTTAGAGTTTGTTGTGCTTGTTACTACGGGATGCCATTGCTTCTAGGTATTGTCTGTAGACAGAGCCAGAAAATAAAAGCGTGTATATTCTGTACATACCCTCCACACCCACCTCTTTCTATATCTGTTTCTGTGTATGTGTTTAAAAATCATGAGTTCAGGCCAGGTGTAGTGGCTCACGCTTGTAAACCTAGTACTCTGGAAGGCCAAGACAGGTGGATTGTGTGAGCTCACGGGTTCAGGACCAGCCTGAGCAACAGTGAGTCTCTAAAAATAGCCGGGTGTTGTGGCGGGTGCCTGTAGTCCCAGCTACTTGGGAGGCTGAGGCAAGAGAATTGCTTGAGCCAAGAGTTCGAGTTTGCTGTGAGCTGTGATGAAAAAAAGTCTTGAGTTCAAACCGGTATCTTCAATCTCAGTGTGACACCTATGGTTCTGTCCAGCTTTCCCCCTTTCCGTGTTTGTGAGTAACTTTTCACAGAGTGAGAAAGCTAGCTGTGTTATCCTCAGCATATCTGCATGTGTGCTCTTTGTGACTGGTTTTCTGACTACCCTGGTCTTCTCCTATCTGCCACTCCTCACACTCCTGCCACAGAACCCCATGTCCTTGAGCTCCAGCCAGTGGAAGCAGGAAAACAGATAGGTAAGGGTAAACTTCATAACAACTACTTCAGACAGCAAAGGTGGAAAGTGAGAACAATCTCATTTACTCTGCAAAATCTAAAATTCTGTTTGCTCCATTATCTACGGTTGTGTAAAAAGGCCACTCCAAAAGTTATTCTCCTAAGATACGGACAGTGTTACTTTGCATACAACAGTTGGGCAGAGCTCTGGTCAGCTCTGCTGCCCTAAAAGTTAGGTGGGGTGGCTCACAGATGGGGGTCGGGACTGGAATTACCTGCAGGCTGGCTCATGCACACAGTATCTGGCAACTGATCCCAGCTTTTGACTGGGACCTCTGCTAGAGCTGTGGCTGGGACACTGGTAAGTGGCCTCTGACCATGTGGCTGTTTGGTCTCACAGCGTGGTGGCTGGGTTCCAAGGGCAGGTATCACAAGAAAGAGCAAGCCAATGGGAGCCATGTTACCTTTTCTTACCTGACCTGGGAAGTCATGCAGTGTCATTTCTAGTACATTCCACTGGTTAGAAGCAGGTTACTAAGGCCAACGATATGCAAGGGGAGGGTAATTTGTTTCTACCTTTTCATGAGAGAACTGTCAAAGAATTTGTAGACATGTTTTAAAACTAAGAAAGAATTTTAAAATGTTTTGTTTTCTGAATTATGGAAGATGCATTTATACCATTGGATTTGTTCCAGACTTTTAATTCATTTTGTTTAAAATTTTTAAAACCTATCTGTATCTATCTACATAGATTCCTTTAAAGGGTTTGTATATATATTTATTTTAGTAGCGTCTACTATTTTTTCTTCATTTTTTGCGGCACCCCCTCCTAGGTAGCTCATGTGTGCATCTTCACGTCTTTTTCTCCTTTATATTATGGAAATGTAAATACATATACATACAGTGTGTTGGATATTGTTTTTATTTTATTTTATTATTCATTTATTTTTTTTGACAGAGTCTTACTATGTCGCCCTCGGTAGAGTACTGTGGCATCACAGCTCACGGCAACCTCAAACCCTTGGGCTTAAGCGATTCTCTTGCCTCAGCCTCCCAAGTAACTGGGACTACAGGCGCCTGCCACAGTGCCCGGCTATTTTTTTGTTGCAGTTGCCGTTGTTTAGCAGGCCTGGGCTGGGTTCGAACCCACCAGCTCTGGTGTATGTGGCCGGCACCCTAACCACTGAGCTATGGGTGCCAAGCCATGGATATTGCTTTTAAAATGGAATCATATTAAAACTAATTTTTGCATCCTGCCTGTCTGTACACCTTGTAGAAATCCCTGTAACTCAAGAAGTTCTTTTTTAATTTGTTCTTTGTATTGACTGCACATATTCTGTTTTTTGATTTGGTTATTTGACTGTGAAGGGATAAGAGATTGCACTTGGGGAATAGGAATAGGAAGGAATTGGAGTCAGAGAGGGGAGGTCAGGAATGAGGGAGAGAGAAGTGCTAGGTGTTTCTGGGGTCTTAGACCCGACATGTCATAAGAAAAGCTGGGGGAGTTGGTGGTGGAGAGGAGGCGTATTAGTTGGTCTTAGTCGGGGAATGAGTGCTTTTCCATGTGTTAAGATTACCTGCCCAGCAACTGAAGACTCAGGACCAGGGCCCGAGCACAAGGATTGGACTGGAGTTGCTGGATGGAGCTGTAAGAGGGGAGCCTGTGAGGGAAGCTGTGTCTTGTTCAGCACTCTGTGCTGTTAGTGGTAGGCCCAGAAAATGACTGAGGTGTCTTTATTCCAGACCAGGGTGCCCTAAATTAATGCATTATGTGTAATTTTGTAATTACATGTAGTGTGTTAATTTCTGTTCTTTAAAGAGCTGTCCATTTTCAGAGCAGTATTTTTTATTTTTATTTTATATAATGTGGGCAAAGAAAGCCTTTTTCTAAATATAGCAATGTGAGTTTGCAAGTCTTTCTGAGGGACTTAAGACATTAAAAATTCCTTGATCTCTTCTCCACATCAGACTTACCTTGACCATGTTTGGTAATTAGCCTCGTTGACTGGCTGAAGGATTTTTTTCTCCTTCTTTTATGTGAGGAGATTTGTAGTACAGGTAAGTAAGGGATGTGTAATGAGTAGGATGACTCCAACTGAAACTCCTGTTCTAGGCCAGCCCAGGTAACCATTTTGCTTACACTGGGTTTGTTATTGTCATTAAAAATACAGGTGGCCTTGAAATCACTAGTGGAGAATAATAATGTCATCTTTTTAGGAGCAAAATCTTGTTCTCCTTGCACCCCACTGGTACTAGGACATTTGAGAGAAATGTTTGTTATTTTCTACTTTTAGGTTGGGTTACTGAAGCTTGGAACTAGAGATGACCCATGATCTTTATATAAATGAAATGATAGAAGTCCTTAAGATTTAATTTTGATCAAAAGGGATGCAAGGGAGGAGGTGCTTCTGTTACTGCTTTTCTGGTCTGTTTGGTTTTGTCTTTTTTCAGGTAACTTCAGAACATCAGAGGTCAGTTATACCTAAAGTACTCTTGAGAAAACCACAAGGATGAATATGAGGCAGGCCTGTCCTGGGAGAGCTCACTGCCCTGGTGTAAACAGCTCTCAGCAATACAAAGCAGATTAAAATAATCAGCAAATACAGAGGTATGTGCCAGGGTAGCACAGGAAGAGAGGGCATTAATTCCTTTGTACAGTCTGGCATTTGAACTGGAATTTTTGTTTTCAACTTTTTGTTGTGGGAAACTTTTTAAAAATAGAGAAAACTATGTAATGACTCCCTCACCCTGTTTTGAGCTTCAGGTCACTGTTGTTTCATTCATATCCCTATACCCTGCCCACTGCCACCCAGGGTTACCTCAAAGAAAATCCTGGACATCATAGCTTTTTTTTTTTCTTTGAAAACAATAACGAGAGGAATCATAGCATTTTTTTCTGTAACAATTTCAGTATATATCTTTAAAAGACAGCGACACTTTAAAAAACTATATAACTGGGCGGTGCCTGTGGCTCAGTGGGTAGGGCGCCGGTCCCATATGCTGAGGGTGGTGGGTTCGAACCCGGTCCTGGCCAAACTGCAATTAAAAAAAAAAAAAGATAAAAACCTAGAATGTTAAAAAAAACAACAACTATATAACCACAATATCATTATTGTTCCTAAAATAATAGTAAGTTCTTAATTTATCTAATTTATAGTCCAGGTATACTTCACAGAGAAGAATGGAGAAAAGGGAATTCTATTGGTGGAATAGTATGTGCAACATTAGGGGAATTGTGAAAGTGAAAGGTAATAACAGCCTGCATTAGGGCTGTGGTAGTGGGTGTGAAAAGGAAATGACAAATATGATTCTTGGCAGAGGTGAACTGAATGGAATTGTCCAGTTGAGGTTAGTGTGTATTTTTTCCTTCTAGTTCTAATTAAAAGTGTCTAAGTGGTCATCTTGAACACTGTATAGAACAGAGTTGACAGCTCGTAGGTCAAATTCTGCTCTCAGCCCGTGTTTGTAAATAAAGTTTTATTGGAACACAGGCACACTTACCAATTTACGCGTGGTGTATGCCTGCTTTCACCCGACAGTGATAAACTTGAGTGCTTGCAGCAGAGACCCCATGACAAGTAAAGTCCAGAATATTTACTGTCTGATCCTTTACAGAAAAAGTGTGCCAATCCCTTTTTCCCTGTCAGAGGAACTGTGTAGAGTATATTCATCAGAAACAGCCATGGTTTTGTGATGTTTAGGAGTCAGAAGCAGTGGATTTGGTTTTGCTCTGTCATTCACTCTGTAACTTGAGAAAGTAAGTCCAAGAATTTCTCTGCCTGCCTTACTGATAGTCAGTTTTATTTTGTGTACTGTCTTTCTCCCCCACTAGAATGTAAGCTCGGTGAAGTTTTCAGGGCTTCTGTGTCTTTTGTTCACTTTCCTCCCTAGGCCCTGGATCAGTGCTAGACACTTTGTAGACATCCAGTAAGTAAATGTTGAATAAATAAGCAAATATTGAGTTGGTCTTTTTGCTTCTTTTCTGTGTTACACACATTTGGAGCTTCTTGGGAAATGAGAATGATATATTTGTAGGTGGCAATGATGCTGTTACATAAATGTTATAATTTTCCTGTAACAAAGTTTAGAAAATTATCAATACAATGGAGTATTAAGCAACAATAAAAACTAGTAATTATGAGAGCTATCGAAATGTGGGGAAATGTTTACGATGGGTCAAAATGTTATGCATACTGCCTCTCTAAAACATGGGTATATAAACAGAGACTGAAAGATAATGTGAAAATAAAATCATTATTTTAAGACATTTGGAGTTCTGGTAATTTTTCTCTCCAAAGCTGTCTTTAATACTATCACCTAGTCATCTTTTCAGTAGTGATTTTAAATGTATATACATTTTCCTTGAATGTAACCTTCTAGGTGGAGCACAAGTAACACTGTACTCAGAAGTTAGAGATTACTGTTGAGTGTCAGCACTGGAGAGGTGGGTGAGCATCATGGTAGATGTTTGGTTGGACCCATACACTGCTATGGTACCCTTCCCTGGAGGAGGTGTGCCTGTAAGCATCCTTGGTTGGCACCTGACAGAAGCCTGTTCATTTGAGATGGACCGTGAACAGGCATGATACAAAGGAGGAGTCTAGGCAAGAAGATCTCGTGTTTGGGTTTTCTCAGAGCAGCATTCCTCCCTTCCTCGCCTGTGGCTCAGTCGGTAAGGCGCCGGCCCCATATACCGAGGGTGGCGGGTTCAAAACCAGCCCCAGCCGAACTGCAACAAAAAAAATATATCTGGGTGTTGTGGTGGGCGCCTGTAGTCCTAGCTACTTGGGAGGCTGAGGCAAGAGAATCGCTTAAGCCCAGGAGTTGGAGGTTGCTGTGAGCTGTGATGCTACGGCACTCTACTGAGGGTCATAAAGTGAGACTCAGTCTCTACAAAAAAAAAAAAAAATGTAGATAGTCTTGTCTTTGTATCTCAGTTTCTCCATGTGCAAAATGGTGGATCTTTATAGATCTCCCAAAGCTGTGGTGAATTTGCAGCTCTTTTAGTTAAATAGGCCTTTTGTTTCTTCTAACAAACTACATTTTCAGTATATGTGTGTATTAGCAGTTGATGACCAAGCTTTGACTAGGCTTCACGTGATCCTTCTTGCCAGGTGGTAGAATTCTGCAGCCCAAAACAAAATACAAAAAGATTTCACAGTTTCAAACGGCTTCTCCTTAAGGGAGTATTACCTTCCAGGTTTAGCCCATTTGAGTCTTGTGAAATGACTCCTTACCCATGAGCCCAGCACCCCAATTGGACTACCTGCTGCTGCTGCTAAGTCACCCTGTTGCGATTACATGGGCCTCTTTGCTCTTCCTTGAAAATGTCAGGCATGATCTGCTGGGTCTCTGTGCTACCTCTGCCGTGCGGAGGCATGGCTTGTTTTCACTCTTCCTCGTACTGTTTGTGCAAGAGTCACCTTCCCAGGGAGGCCTCCCCTAAGGTCCCCTCCCCATATCATTCCTGCTTCTCAGCTTCTAACTTACTGTGGAATTTCTTTTTTCTTTTTCTTTCTTTCTTTCTTTTTTTGTGACAGTCTCACTATGTCACCCTTAGTAGAGTGCCTTGGTGTCACACCTTACAGCAACCTCAAACTCTTGGGCTTAAGCGATTCTCTTGCCTCAGTCTCCCAGTTAGCTGGGCCTACAGGTGGCTACCACAACGCCCAGCTATTTTTTGTTGTAGTTGTCATTGTTTAGCAGGCCCAGGTTGGGTTCAAACCCGCAGCCCTGGTGTATGTGGCTGGCGCCCTAACCATTGAGCTACGGGTGCTGAGCCTTACTGTGGAATTTCCTCATCCATTATGTTGATTGTTAGACTCTCCCCTGCCCCAGCTAGAATGAGCACTCCATGAGGGCCAGGACTTTTGCTGGTTTGTTCACTGTTGTATCCCCAGTGGTTAGAGTAGGGTCAAACTCATAGTAGGAGCTTGATAGCTATCTGTTGAATGAATGAAGTCGCTGGGACACTGAGTTTCACCTTTCACTCAGAATTTTCTTATGTGATTGTGATCACTATACCATACTGATGTGAGAGCACTCTGTCTCTCCTTTAATGAGCAAGGACAAAAACAACTCCTGATTCTTCCCTGGCATGACTGAGATAGCCTGGAGAGTGTAAGGAAATGTTTTGAGTACTAAGAACAACAGAAAAAATAGCACCAAGAATGCAGCAGTTTTACCACAATCTCACAACATGTGACTCTTGGATCTGTCATAAGTAGCTCGAGCTTGTATTTTGTAGGCCCTATCCTAATCTACCCACTTACACTGAGAAATCTGATTCTACCTTCAAAAGATTAGTACTGACTGTACCTTGATGTCCTGCATGTAGCACCATCTTATCATTGGGTACTAAAGAGCTCCTGCCTGCACATCTTTTTTTCTTTTTCTTTTTTTTTTGAGACAATGTCTCACTCTGTAACCCTGAGTAGAGTGCTATGGAGTCATAGCTCACAGCAACCTCAAACTCTTGGGCTCAAAAGATCCTCTGGCCTCAGCCTGCCTAGTAGCTGGGACTACAGGCGTCTGCCACAGTGCCTGGCTAGTTTTTCCATTTTAAGTTGAGACGGGGGTCTCACTCTTACTCAGGCTGGTCTTAAACCCCGGTGTACAGGCCTTCTACCTGCCTTGGCCTCCCAGAGTGCTAGGATCACAGGTGAGAGCTGCCTTGCCTGGCTGGCCCTGCCTGTACATCTTAACAACTGTCAACAAGGCAAAAAGAGCACCCATTTTCAAGTTAGAATATTGTGTTGGTCTGTTTGGGCTGCCATAACAAAATACCACAGGCTAGGTGGCCTAGAGACATTTATTTTCAAACAGTTCTGGAGACTAAGGTCCAAGATCAAAGTGCCAACAGGGTTAGTTTCTTTTTTGGATTGCAGAGGGCTACCTTCTTACTGTGTCCTCAGAGACAGCATGTGCTCTAGTGTCTCTTCCTCTTAGAAAGGCACCAGTCCTGGGTGGCGCCTGTGGCTCTGTGGGTAGGGCACTTGCCCCATATACCGGCCCCGGCTAAACTGCAACAAAAAAATAGCTGGGCATTGTGGTGGGCATCTGTAGTCCCAGCTACTCGGGAAGCTGAGGCAAGAGAATTGCCTAAGCCCAAGAGCTGGAGGTGAGACTCTGTCTCTTAAAAGAAAAAAAAAAAGCTGTGACTTTGACTCCATGGCACTCTACTAAAGGCAACAAAGTTTTTTTTACCTCTGTCTCTAAAAAAAAAGAATAAAAAAAGAGGGGCACCAGGAGGTACCTGTGGCTCAAAAGAGTAGGGCACCAGCCCCATATATAGCCAGTGGTAGTGGGTTCAAACCCAGCCCCAGCCAAAAACTGCAAAAAAAAAAAAAGAAAAGAAAGAAAGGCACCAGTCCTATCAGATAAGGGCCCCACCCTATGACCTGACTTTAATCACCTCTTAAGGCACTATCTCTAAGCAAGGTGACATTAGGCCTTCAACATACCAGTTTGATATGCATCACAATTCAGTTCAAGTGTTACTTCTTTCACTAGAACAAAGAACCTCATGTTTCAGGTGAGATACCTCACACTGGTGGTAAGACCTTCCTTCTTTTTTTTTTTAGAGAGATAAGGTCTTATTCTGTTACTTATACTGGAGCAGTGACATCATCACAGCTCACTGCAACGTCAAATTCCTGGGTTCAAGTGATCTTCCTGCCTTAGCCTTCCAAGAGACTGCAGGTGCCTCCCCCATGCACAGCTAATTTAAAAAAAATTTTTTTTTAAGAGATGGGGTCTTGCTGTGTTGTCCAGGCTGGTCTCAAACTCACAGTCTCAAACCATCCTCCTGCTTTGGCTTCCCAAAGTGCTGAGATTACAGGCATAAGCCACTATACATAGTCTCATTCACTTTTTTTTTTTTTTTTAATAAACCCATAAATTTATTTCTCAAAGTTCTTGAGGCTGCAAAGTTCAAAATCAAGGTGCCATTATGATCAGGTTCTAGTGGAAGCCCTCTTCCTTTTTCTCTCATTCACTTTTTTAACTAGCAGTTATTGAAAGCCAGCTATGTGCCAAGCCCCATGCCAGATGCAGAGGGTATCTTGTGCTCTCCAGCAGTAGAGACAGATCTGACCAGTTCCAGAGCAGGGTAGTGAGCACTGTGGTGACGGGGAAAGCTTTACTGAGAAAGTCAAGTATGTTTGTGCAGGTCAGTCAGCAAATATTCCAGTATTTACCACGCAGTAGTGTGTGAGTCATGTCATGGTCATCATCATCATCCACCTATGCAGTATGTGGCAGAACTCCCTGTCACACTCTCACATGAACCCTCTCCGCCTTTACCTGGCTTCAGTTCTTGTGTGGTTGCTCCTGCCTCTCTCTCCAGCCTGTACCTTCCAGATGTTTTACTGTGGTATTTCAATAGCCAATGATTGCTCTCTTCATAGTTTATTGATTATGAAGAGAAAATTGGTTGGGTTTTTTTTGTTGTTTTTTGTTTTTTTTAGAGACAGAGTCTCACTTTGTTGCCCTCAGTAGAGTGCTGTGGCATCACAACTCACAGCAACCTCCAGCTCCTGGGCTTGGGAGATTCTCTTGCCTCAGCCTCCTGAGAAACTGGGACTACAGGCGCCTGCCACAATGCCCGGCTATTATTTTGTTGTTGCAGTTTGGCTGGGCCCGGGTTTGAACCTGCCACCCTCGATATATGGGGCTGGTGCCCTACTCACTGAGCCACAGGTGCTGCCCAAAAATTGATTGTATTTTCTAATTTCTTTTCCTTAATAGGTTTAGTTGAACCTTTAATTCTCTTATACCTCCTTGCTTTCTGCAAAGGCACTTCCTGGTGGTGGTGAAGGCTGCTGCAGTTGGAGCCTACCATTTACCATTAATAGATGATGAGGGAGGTTGTCAGGCAGCAGACTACTCTGTTTATGAAATTGCCATTACCGATAATAGCATTTTGTGAAGTCCTTACTATGTAAACAGCACAAGTGATTTGATAAATTATGGCTCCATAGAATTCCTTGCAGAGTACACCAGCATTTCTTTTTCCTTCTCTGGGGGATATGCGTAGTATTAAATTAAGTTTGTCTTGGTTGCCATTCACTTTGAACTGATCTGGTTTTCCTGTGGGTGCCCAGTTACAGTTATGAGAATATAATTGCTTTCTCTCCAAGCGTGGAAACAGGGAGCAGCACATTCCTACCTCGGTCTCATTGATGATTCATGGTCTTCAAATAATCAAAAGGCAATTATAGGCCTTACATGACCCTTGGATGAGCTCCATCCCTCTTACCATGTGCCTCCTGATATTAACAGCATATCTTAACGTTTTGTTTTTTTTTAAGACAGTCTCACTATGTCGCCCTAGGTAGAGTGCTGTGGCATCGCAGCTCACAGCAACCGCCAACTCCTGAGCTTTAGCCATTTTCTTGCCTCAGCCTCCCAAGTAGCTGGGACTACAGGTGCCTGCCACAACACCTGGCTATTTTTTGGTTGTAGATGTCATTGTTTGGCAGGCCTGGGCTGGATTCAAACCCACCAGCTCTGGTGTATGTGGCTGGCTTCTTAGCTGCTTGAGCTACAGGAGCGAGCCCACATCTTAACTTCTTAACATGCTCCACAGCAACTTCCAGCTCCTGGGCTAATAAAAACTCCTCTCTCATATTCTCTGCGATCCCTCTCTTCTGTAGGTTCTTTTCCCAAGCATTTGTCTGTGATGTTTCTTGTCCTTGGGTTGTAAACTTCCAAGATAGGTAACCCGATGTCATGTGGGTTGAACATATATAAATATCTTTTACAATTGTGAGACTTTATAAAATGTTTTAAAATCTCTTTTTTCTATCCAATTGTCCTTCCTTTTCTGTTCCAGGGTTGCCTTTTCATTCATCTATCTGCTCTTCTAACATCCTATTCCATATTTACTCAGCATTTATTTATACTTAAGTGTTAACTTGTTGCCTAACTTTCCTACTCCTCTTCACTGTAGCCCTGGTGCTAACAGATTTTTTGTCTCCTCATTTGATTTTTCCCCTCATCCTCACCTGGAATGTTTTCCAATACTCTGAAATGTATTAAACTAGTGAAGTTAATTCCTATAAGATGATTCTCTTCGGCTGGTCACAGTGGCTCACTCCTGTAATCCTAGCACTCTGGGAGGCCAAGACTGATAGAGCAGGTATACCTGCCCAAAGAAACTTGGCCTGCCCAAGAAGGGTCAAGTTCATGGCCGGCCCAGAGAGGGTCAGACTCATGTCCCTCCCTGGAAATAGGAATGCCACCAATCCTGTCTGCCCTAACCCTTTAAATCCCTGTCCACCGTAGCCCATGTGTGGATTTCTCCCTGGTCAGGAATCTCACCCCACTTGCATTCTTGGAATAAAGGCCACTTTAACTGCATAAATTGGATCTCCGTTTTCCTTTCATCTCGCTTCTCAGAATGATTTTATCCTTGGGTCCGGAACCTTTCAAAGACCGGTAGATTGCTTGAACTCATGAGTTAGAGACCAGCCTGAGCAAAAGTGAGACCTTGTCTCTACTAAAAATAGAAAAACTGAGGCAAGAGAATCGCTTGACCAAAGTTTGAGGTTGCTGTGAGCTATGTCGCCATGGTACTCTACCCAGGGCGACAGCTTGAAACTCTGTCTCAAAAAAAAAGATGATTCTCTTTTTTTTTTTTTTTTTGAGACAGAGTCACACTATGTTGCCCATAGTAGAATGCCGTGGTGTCACAGCACACAGCAACCTCCAACTCTTGAGCTTAAGTGATTCTCTCGCCTTAGCCTCCCAGGTGACTACAGGTACCCCCCACAATGCCCGGCTATTTTTTGGTTGTAGTTGTCATTGTTGTTTGGCAGGCCTGGGCTGGATTCAGATCCGCCGGCTCCTGTGTATGTGGCTGGCGCCCTAGCCTCTGAGCTACAGGTGCTGAGCCTATTCTTTTTTTTTTTTTTTTTTTTTTGAGACAGAGTCTCCATCGCTCTTGGGCTCAAGCAGTTCTCTTGCCTCACCCTCTCCAGTAGCTGGGACTACAGGCGCCCCCTACACCGTCTGGCTAATTTTTCTATTTTTAGTAGAGACAGGGTCTCACTCTTGCTTAAGCTGATCTCCAACTCCCGAGCTCAAGCAATCCACCCTCGTGGGTCTCTCAGAGTGCTAGGATTATAGGCGTGAGCCACAGTGTCTGACCTGATTCTCTTTTATTGGTTTCAAAATTTTACCTTTGTTTTATAAATAGGTCTATCACAAAGGCCATGATACAGACAGGAAGCAAATACGATTTTTCCTTTTTTCCTCTTGTTTCTCTTTATTACTGTAACTGACTCATTATAACTTTAGAAATGGAGAAATAAAAACACATTGGAGATACAGTGTACTCTGAATAAATAGCTTTATTGAGATGTAATTTGAATATCATGCAGTTTACCCATTTAAAGCATACAGTCCATGGCTTTCAGTATATTCATGGAGATGTGTACTTTGAAATTTTTTAATAGCCACATTAGAAAAAAAAAACAGCTGAAATTAATTTTAATAATTATTTTAACTCAGTATATCTAAAATACTGTTATTTCAAACTATAATCAACATAAAAGAATTTTCCACCATTTCAGTTTTTAAATTTAAGTTCATTAAGATTAAATAAAAAGTTATAAATATAGTTCCTTGGTTGCACCAGCCTCAATCTTTAGTGCTCAGTGACCACACGTAGCTGATAGCTACCCTGTTGGACCATGGAACTCTGGATGGACAATCTGGTTGCAAGATAATCCTGCCCCATGGACGGCGCCTGTAGCTCAGTGGGTAAGGCGCTGGCTCCATATACCAAGGGTGGTGGGTTCGAACCTGGCCCCAGCCAGCTAAAACAGCACTGATAACTGCAACAACAACAAAAATAGCCGGGCATTGTGGTGGGTGCTTGTAGTCCCAGCTACTTGGGAGGCTGAGGGGAGGCTGAGGCAAGAGAATCACCTAAGCCCAAGAGTTGGAGGTTGCTGTGAGGTGTGACATTAACGGCACTCTACCCTTGGCGACAAAGTAAGATTCTGTGTCAAAAAAAAAAAGATAATCCTGCCCCAGGCAATGGTAATGTTCATTAAAATGCACATTTTCTTTCTGGTGATGAGGCTCTTTTGAAACATGAATCAAACTTACTTGGCTAACAAGTCAGGAAACAGAATAGTTTCTTTCACCTGGGACAGTGAGAGGACTAAGGTACAAGATACAGAAGAGACTCCTTTCCAGAGTTACTCAGGGTGGAGGAATTGTCAAAAAACACTTTCCCACACATGCATACTCGTCCTCAGCATCTGTGTGCTCTTAATTGCTATTAAGCACTGCTTTTTCTCTTTTGACATGAATACTATAATTATAGCTTTGTAAGCTAGTCTCCAGTTTCTGAGTTGAAGGGATTCTCCTGCCTTGGCCTCCCACAGTGCTTGGATTACAGGTCTTTTGCTGGCCTTTTAATCTGCTGTCTATCCTCCGCTTACCTTTTCCTCCAGACTCTGTACTCTAGATTAAAAAATCATTAAACAATTTTAAAGTATGAAAAGGGATGGTAACTTGCCCAGAGATGTTAGCGTTAACTGGATTAGTTCCAGCATTAAGATCCTCACCTAGCCCATGATGTAATATTTAATGAGTGATAAAACAGAAGATATGCATTGCATTTTAGATGCACAAATATAAACACAATTAGAAGATCTTAAGGGGCCAAGCATGGTGGCTCACTACCCTAGTCTTTGGGAGGCCTGTTCTGGAGGCTTGCTTGAAGCCAGGAGTTTGGGGTTGCAGTGAGCTATGGTGACATCAGTTGCGCTCTAACCTGGGAAACCGAGCAAGACCTTGTCTCCAAAAAAAAAAAAGGAAGTTTACCAAAATTTTAATGGCAGTTCTAGGAAGTAGATTAAGGGTGATTATTGTTTTCTTCATTCATTAAAAAAAAATCCTCACCTAAAGCAAATAGAGAGTATAATCTGCAGCCTTTTGCTTCTGTTGTTAAGGTTTCTGGCACAGTTTGCACGTGGCTGAGGATCTTTGTTCGTCCCACTAATTTAACTGATAAGGTGTTCTTTAGGTGATCGCTGGATACTTTCACTGGTCAAGTAGTTAATAACTAACCGTTCAATATGCTCAGGGTATTTGTTTGTCCAAAATGGGTCAGAACAATTCCCATGACCCACAACTGCCTTTGGGATTCAGTTTTTAGATTTTTTTTAATATGCAAGACCATTTATTGCAGACTTTTTTATCAAGATATCCAAACATAAATTATGATACAGCTGTATGGCAGAATACTGCCCAGTTTCAAAAAGGTATAATTATATAATATAGTATATTAGCATATAGTCTAATATATTGCAGTATACTATGTAGTATAGTGTGACAGTATATAGTCCTTATCTTAAACATCGTTATTGTTATTAAATTTTAAGCCTTTTTAATTTTGTGAAGGCAAAGAAAGAGATTCAGTTTAAAGCACACCTCCCCAGCTATCTGCTCTGTCTCCTACTGTTCCTACCCAGACTTGCCAATACCTCTGCCCTGGCTCAGCAGGGCCCAGAGCAAGGAGTGTGGGCTTTGGAGATGCCAAGATCGGGCAGACACTGTTCATCTTGATCAAGGTGTGCAACTTCTCTGTTTCCTTATCTGTAAAATGGGGATAGTAATCATATTCCCTGTGCCATGCGCAGAGCAAATGAGATGGTGTATGGAGATCTAGAAAGGTGATGAGCACCATGAAGCAAGTGCCTGTGTTACACTTCTGTGAACTGGTCCGAATAGACATTTCCCCAAAGAGCACATACCAATGGCCAGTAAACACACGGGCAGATGCTCAGCATCATTAGCCATTAGAGAAATGCAAATCAAGACCCCAGTGAGATACTACTACACACCCACTAGGCTGGCTGCAGTTAAAATATCAGACAGAAAGAAACAAGTGTCTGATGACAGTGGAAGATGAAGCAGCTGTTTTGGAAGATGTCTGGCATTCCTCAAAAGATTTAACAGAGTTTAGCCGCGAGGCCCAGTAGTTCCACTGCTAGGTATACTTACATATACTAAAATGAAAACTTGCGTGTGAATGTTCATAACGTTATTCATGATAACTGAAAAGTGGAAAAAACCCAAATGTCCACTGTCCATCAGATAGTGAAGTGTGGTCTGTCTACACAGTGAGTGAGTGTGGGACCAGCAGTGCTATGTAGTAGCAGCATCTCACTGTGTGGAAGAGGCCGGGCACATAGTGTGTGATTCCCTTTGTGTGAAACATCCAGAACAAGCAAATCCACAGACAGAAAGCAGATTATGGGTTGCCAGGGGCAGGCGAGGTTCAGGGGAGTGTGGAATGACTGCTAATGAGCATAAGGTTTTCTACAGTGGATTATGGTGACGGGTGCCACACAACTCTGGAATATACTAAAAGTGCATGATTGAATCATACACTTTAACTGGATGAGTTGTAAGGCATGTAAATTATATTTAAATGAAGCTATTTTAAAAAAGAACTGATAGGGCAGTGCCTGTGGCTCAGTGAGTAGGGCCCCACCCCATATACCGAGGGTGGCGGGTTCGAACCCAGCCCTGGCCAAACTGCAACAAAAAAATAGCCAGGCGTTGTGGCAGGTGCCAGTAGTCGCAGCTACTGTGACGCCCAAGAGCTGGAGGTTGCTGTGAACTGTAACACCACGCCACTCTACGGAGGGTAACAAAGTGAGACTCTTGTCTCAAAAAAAAAAAAAAAAGAAAGAAACTGACAAACAAGAATCCTCAGTAAGTTTTCAGTAAATATTAGATCTCTTCGTCTCTACATTGGTTTTTCTTCTTTCCTTTAAGTATTTCCCCTCAAATAAAAGTAAAAATAAAGGAAAACTAAAAGCCTTGCTGTTTCTACATATCAGTCGTCTTTAGTCCAAATTTCAGGGCTTCCCTGAACAATCCTGCCAACCTACCAACCATGTTCAGCTTTTTTTTTTTTTTTTTTGAGACAAGTCATTGTGTGACAAGAGTCTCACTATGTCAGTAGGGTGCCATGGCGTCACAGCTCACAGCCACCTCAAACTCTTGGGCTTAAACAATTCTCTTACCTCAACCTCCCAGTAGCTGGGGTTCCAGGCACCCAACACAATGCCTGGCTATTTTTGTTGTTGCTGTTGTCATTGTTGTTTAGCAGGCACAGGCTGGGTTTGAACCCACCAGCCCCAGCACAAGTAGCCAGGGCCCTAACCACTGAGCATGAGTGCCAAGCCCATGTTCAGCATTTTTTTTATATGCAACTTATGTCATCTTTTTATAAATTTGTATGTCTCCAGACAGCAATGTTGAGAGTCAAAATGTTACTATTCAGGGACTGTGCATAAGTGTATATGTGCACTTCAGTCTCCACAGTACCTGAAAGAGTCTCTACCTCCACAGCTGGTAAGTAGCAGAGGTAGGATTTGAACCTAGGTCTGTCTGAAATCTGTATTCAAGTCCATGTCTTTAACCATTGTGCTACTCGGTCTCTTTGTAATCACCAGAGCCGTTGGCATGTGGTCTGATCTGCGTGTAAACTACACCTATTTGCTGATTCATTATTGTATATTCTGATGCCTCACCAGCTTTTTTCCTGAAATTCTCCCAGAGACAGATAAAAATTTATCCCTGGGGTCTTATAGTCCAAAGACTACATAATACAAACACAGAATTTCTTTGTAATCTTGTTTAATCTTGAAAAATAGTTCAATTTAGCATTTTGCTCTTTTTATGTATGTGTTCAAATATAAATTTTATCCCTTCCTACCAACCTCCTTCCCAATTCTATGTAGAATTGGTTTTGGAGTCACAGGACCTATTTATCTGTCATAATCGGGTATGGTGTCAGGAGTGTGTGTGTGTGTGTGTGTAGCCATCAATCACTTAATGACAGGAACATGTTCTGAGAAGTGCATTGTTAGGCGATTTGTCACATGAATGTCACTGAGTGTCCTTACCCAGACCTAGGTGGTATGGCCTACTGCACAGCTGGGCTCTGTGATGCGGCCTGTTGCTCCTAGTCTCTGGCCTGTACATGCTATAACACCAGGCTGAGTATGTGTGTATATAAACATACCTAAACTTAGGGAAGGTACAATAAAAATATACTATGAGAGATGAAAGTATGTCACACCTGTGTGGGGCAGGTTCACATGCATGTGTCACTAACCAACATATCTGTGTATGGGACATGGCTGTACTACTTTTAGAAGCAAATGTGCTGGGTGGTGCCTGTAGCTCAGTAAGTAGGGCGACCAGCCCCATATACCAAGGGTAGCAAGTTTGAACCCTGTATACCAAGGGTAGCAAGTTTGAACCCGGTCCCAGACAAACTGTAACAAAAAATAGCCAGGCGTTGTGGCAGTTGCCTGTAGTTCCAGCTACTCAGGAGGCTGAGGCAAGAGAATCGCCTAAGCCCAGGAGCTGGAGGTTGCTGTGAGCTGTGACACCATGGCACTGTACAGAGGGTGACAAAGTGAGACTCTGTCTCTTAAAAAAAAGAAGCAAATGTGCCCTTCTTAGCTTCAGATAATAATTCTATATCTGGCACTGATTTTTAAGTCCAAACTCATATATTCAAATGCTTATTTATACATTTTTATTTATATATATATGTACATATATACATACATGTATATATCTTTATTTCAGGTGTGTATCTGACATCTACATTTGGACATTTAGTTAGCATCCCAGATTTAATGTGACTAGAACCGAACTCTAGATTGTCCCCACACCTCCAAATCTATTTTTACCTTCAATTTTTCTTATCTCGCTAAATGATAATTATTCACCTAGTTGCCTAAGTCTAAAACCTAGGAAATTATCCTAGATTCTCCTTTTCTCTTTTTTTCTCTTGTCACATCTAGTCCATCTGTAAGAAGTATTGAATATAAACTGTCCCCACCTGTTCATGTTTCCTTTGCCCACCCTGTAGCCCAGGCATCTCCAGCTTTCACCTCATCACGCAGAGGCCACCTAACAAACTGCCTAACTTCCAGACTGCCCACACACTTCTCTGCACAGCAGGCTGAGAGACCTTTTTGAAATGCAGATCTGATTGTTTTACTCTCCTGTTTAATTCCCTCTAGTAAAAGCCAGACTCCTTAGCGTGGCCTCTGAGGTCTGTTGCATTTGGTCTCTGCCTGCTGCTTTGCTCATCACCTGGCCTCCTTTCTGATGCTCGCTGGAATAGGGGAGGTCCCGTCTCTCCCTGGGGCTTTTCTATTTGTACTTCTTTGCCTGAGATGCCCTTTTGTGTCATTTCATTCTGCTCAGATAGGCTTTCTCTGACCACCAAATTAGACCTCTAGTCACTTTTGTATTATTTAACTCTCACCTCTTTTCCTGTTACATATCCTGTCTGAAATCATGTTGCCTTCCCCCTCAGACTGTGAGTTTTACCAGGAGAGGGATTCTACCTGTCTTGTTCATTGTGATGTCATCAGTGCCTGAGCAGTGGGCATCCTGTGGGTCTGTCATATGTATATCTTGGATAAATAATTGCTTTTCCCACTGTGCATGGGTCAGTGTAAGGGTCAGAGCTGTGGTGTAATGAGGGCATATGAGCATTGCTGAATGAGGAAATTGAAATTGTCAAGGCCTCTGGTGCCTGGCATGTTCACAGTAACAGCAGATTTGTTCAAAATAACCCAAACTGGAAGCAACCCATTGTCCATTAGCACATGAATGAATATACAATGAGGTCCATACTATGGACTATTCTGATACCTGGGGCAGCAGGGATGAAACTTGAAAACATAATGCCAAGTGAAGGGACACCTCACACACAGAGCTCATATTTATGATTCCGTTCCTGTGAAATCCTAGAAGAGGCAAATAAAATCCGTAGTAACAGAAAAATGGTTAACTGGAGCCCAGGATGGGAGAGGATTCATTGGGATGGAACACAAGAAAACTTTTAGAGTTATGGAAGTGTTTTATATTTTGAATACGGTAGTAATTTCACAGGGATAAATCTGTCAGAGCTTACCAAGATGTACAGTTAAAATCGGCCAAAACATTTTATTCTATGTAACTCATATCTCAGAGTGGAAAAAAAGTCTTCTAATGCCTGACATTTAAATGTTCTTTGGATTTCTTTTGGACTGTTTACCCATTTCTTCAGCATGTGACTTTTCTTTTAATTTCAGAATCTCCTAGCTACTTGCTGACTCACCCTAGCCGTACTTGCATTCCTTTTTCTGGATCAGTACCAACCAGCATCCTTTGAGTCTCTTGTCCTTGGTCTCTGGTTGATAAAATGTCTTTCTAATTGCAGTGTAATTAGTTGTCTTCAGACAATGCTGTTGAACTTGCTGTCAAAGGTGGTAGGGTTTCAAAATTAGAGTTAAATACTTCCAACAGAAGTATGGCAGTTTTACAGTAGAGGAAGAACAAAAAGTGTTTGCAACACATTTAACTGGAGAAGAAGACATAGAAGTGTACGTTGTTGTTGTTTTGAGACAAGAATCTTACTCTGTTGCCTCAGGCTAGAGTGCCTTGCCGCTATAGCTTACAGCAACCTCAAACTCTTGGGCTCAAGTGATCCTCCTGCCTCAGCCAAGTAGCTGGGACTACAGGCACCTCCCACGACACCTGACTAATTTTTCTATTTTTAGTAGAGACAGGGTCTCACTCTTGTTAGGCTGGTCTCAAACTCTTTAGTTCAAGCAATCTGCCTGCCTTAGCCTCCCAGAGTGCTGGGATTACAGGTATCAGCCACCAATTAGAAGTGTACATTTTATTTTTTTTATTATTATTATTTTTTTGAGTCAGAGTCTCACTGTGTCACCCTCAGTAGAGTGCCGTAGCATCATAGTTCACAGCAACCTCAAATTCTTGGGCTTAAGTGAGTCTCTAGCTTTAGCCTCCCAAGTAGCTGGGACTACAGGTGCCCGCCACAATGCCTAGCTATTTTTTTGTTACAGTTGTCATTGTTTAGCTGGCTCCAGTGGGGTTCAAATCACCAGCCTCAGTGTATGTGGCTAGCGCTGTAACCACTGTGCTATAGGCGCTGAGCCAGAAGTGTCCATTTTAAACTCAGCAGTCCTGGGCGGCGCCTGTGGCTCAGTGGGTAGGGTGCCAGCCCCATATACCAAGGGTGGCGGGTTCGAACCCAGCCCCAGCCAAACTGCAACAACAACGACAAAAAAATAGCCGGCAATGTGGCAAGCGCCTGTAGTCCCAGCTACTCGGGAAGCTGAGGCAAGATAATCGCCTGGGCTCAGGAGTTGGAGGTTACTGTGAGCTGTGACTCTGTGGTACTCTACTGAGGGCGATAAAGTGAGACTCTGTTTCTAAAAAAAAAATAAACTGTCAGTCCTCTTAGATAATGGTGACTTGTATACTTTGATCATACTTAGACCACTCTAGAAACCTTATCTTTTGTTGTAATTATTTTTCCTGTTCACATTAATATCACAGCTCAACTCAAAACTACATAGAGATGTGGTAGATAGTAGGTTATCTCACGGTCAAATTCCTGCTCTGTCATTAACATTCTTTATTTAGTATCAGGCCCAGTTTTTGTCTTTTGTTTTTTCTCACTTTAGTTCACAGAACCACCCAGTCCTTTTTTCTTTTATTAGTAAACTACTCCAGCCATATATAGGGTGTGACGTGCCCGTTCCCCTGAAGCTTCTCTCCCTCTACCCAGGCAAAAACACTGTTAAAGAGTTTGGTGGATATTCTTCCAGATCTTTTCCTAAGCATTTCCTTCTGTGCAGACACACAGATACATTTATGTAAGTCTTAGCCTAACTCAGAGCAACCTCAAACTCTTGGGCTCAAGTGGTTCTCCTGCCTTAGCTTCCCAAGTAGCTTCCCAAGTAGCTTCCCAAGTAGCACCCACCACAACACCTGGCTAATTTTTTTTGGGGGGAGACATAGTCTCAACCTGTTACCCTGTCGCCATAGGTAAAGTGCTGTGGCGTCACAGCTCACAACAACTTCCAACTCTTGGGCTTAAGTGATTCTCTTGCTTCAGCCTCCCAAGTAGCTGGGACTACAGGCGCCCACCACAACGCCCAGCTGTTTTGGGGTTGTAGTTGTCATTGTTGTTTGGCAGGCACAGGCTGGATTTGAACCCACCAGCTCCACTATATGTGGCTGGCGCCCTAGCTGCTGTGCTACAGGTGCTGAGCCAAATTTTTCTATTTTTAGTAAGGATGGGTCTTGCTCTTGCTCAGGCTGGTCTGATCTCAAGCAATCCTCCCGCCTCAGCCTCCCAGAGTTCTGAGACTATCGGTGAGAGCCACCATGCCCAGCCCATACTACCTTTTTCAAAAAACTTGTTGGGGTGGGAAGAACCTCACTGATAACTACGGTATAATGTTGAAATAACACTGTTTGAAAACCTTTGATTTGGAAGAGAGAGTAGAATGTAAGTTCTCTGTGATTGTGGGCTTTCTTTTTAGGTGTGATTATAAACCAGCAGCACTGTAAGTAATAACCATAATTCTTACAGTTTTTACCTCCTTAGTTCAAAAGAAGCGTACCTCTCTGAGGATTAGGACTGTGACCTCTGGCTGTAACAAGTGAAATCTGCAGTTGGTTATTGATACTTTCCCATGGAGCTGGAGCCAAGCACAGGAGAAAATGCTTTTCTCTCGCTCCCTTTTCAGTTTGAAATTCTGTTAATATATTCATTGGTGTGGAACTTGCTACAGTCACTTTTGGCTACTAGCTGCTGCTGCTTTATTAGCACTCAAAATATTAACAACAGAAAACCTCTTTATTCACATCTCCTTGCCCCATGTATATGCAGATGCACAAATATGGAAAAGTCTGATGTCTAACCAGGTTTAGAAAGTTATATTTCAGGAAGATGAGTTTGACTGTCTCAAAAAGGTGCATTTCTTCACCTTGCTTTTTGGCAGATAGTGAGATTGGAGAGCTGACATTTGTCTTAGCCACCTGTTAGGGGTTGGCTGTGTGCTTAGTTGTGAAACAGTCTGAGACTCTTGTTTTCTTTCATATTAACTGACCTTAGTATTAACCTCTCCTCTCCTCCTCCCCTTTCTCTTTTTGGTTGCTGGTTTCCCTTCTCAATTTGTTAGTACACTTAAAATGTAAGGGCATGCAGATGGCAGACATTATGTTCTCTGGTGGTTTTAGGTGTCTTAGCTTTAAGCTTCCTTCCTGTTAGACAAACAATATGGGCAACCTGTCAAGTCTCAGGGTTTAAATTCTTGTTAATCTTTTAATTTATTGTGGTTAAGATTTAAGAAAATCATTTCCTCTATTTAGGAATTACCCTGACAAGAAGCTGGAAATCCTAGAAACTTGTTGCAAAAAAGTGTGTAGCTATTTGTTGTGAATGAGTCTACTCAGGTCCAGTGGAAGTCTGGCTGACTGTCAGTATGAGGGAGAGAGAGGGAGAGAGAGAGACTGTGCTTTAAGGCAAAAGCTTCAGCCAAAGTTAACCAGGGGCCTGGGTGGTTGAGTTTGTTGACTGACTAACCATCAGGCATTAAACTATTCTATATCACACCGTTTCTTTATTCTCAGTTATTAGATATTAAATTTAGTGTGGATGAATTAGATTATTTACAGAAGGGTTCCAGTGTGCACCAAGAAGGTGTTAGTGACTATGAAGTATTGCACATTGTCTTTCATTAATCTTAGACAATAGCTCTCTGGAGACAGAAGGTACATTTAGTAATCCAACAAATACTTACTGAGCATCTGTGATATAACAAGCATTTTTAAAGTTTTAGAAATTATGAATAAAACAGATAAACATCTCTTCCCTCATGAAACTTAGATTCTGAACGAGGAGGCATATGGTGCATGAGATAACATGTAGAAAAGACAGTGCGTGGTGGGTTAGATAGTGACAAATGCTAGGCAGGAAAATAAGCAGGGGAAGAAGACAGGAAGTGTTGGGGGTAATAATGTGGCTTAGTCATTACTGCAACTGGTTTCCTTTTTAAAACTAGGCATGTAACTTTATTGCATTCAAAAACATTCTGTGAAGGGGCTTCTGGCTTCTGCAGATGGCACAGGAAAGGTTAACAGCTCTGCATTAGAGGGTCATCTCTGAGCCCTCCACGTGGGATTGACAATACTAATTTCTTCTTTTATGCCTGATTGCTTCTTTTATGTCTTCTTTTTATGTGGTAGACTTTCCATCTAGATTTCCTTATTATGTCTGGTAGTTATGGCTTTAAATGATTTGAAACTAACTTTTTTTTTTTTTTTTTTTAAGAGAAAATTCTTCTTTTTTTTAGGCAGTCTCACTGTGTCACCCTCAGTAGAGTGCCGTGGTGTCACAGCTCCCAGAAACCTCAAACTCTTGGACTTAAGTGATTCTCTTGCCTCAGCCTCCCAAGTGGCTGGGACTACAGGCACGTGCCACAACACCCAGCTATTTTTTGGTTGTAGCTGTCATTGTTTTCTGGCAGGCCTGGGCCAAGTTTGAACCCACCAGCTCCAGTGCATGTGGCTGGTGCCCTAGCTGCTGAGCTACAGGCCCTGAGCCAAGAGAAAAATTCTTTTTGTTTGTTTTATTTTCCAGTTTTTGGCTGGGACTGGATTTAAACCCACCACCTCTGGCATAGGGGACTGGTGCCCTACTCCTTTGGGGCGCAGGTGCCATCTGAGAAAATTTTTTTTTTTTTTTTTTGCCTTTTTTTTTGCCTTTTTTAAAAATTGTAATTATTTTTTATTGTTAAATCATAGCTGTGTACATTAGTGCAATTGAGAAAATTCTTAAGTCTTACTATCATTTACTTTGAGGTCCATGTTGTAGGAAAGTTTTTCCATTTGTGTTCTGCAGGACCCTAGGGTACCCTGAAACCTTTATGGAAATACTATAGTCATTTTAAATTTATATCTGGATGACTCTTACCCATGTTAGTCTAAACTAACAGGGTGGTCACATGCCTGGCCTGAGGGAGGCACAAGGACAGAGAATAGAAGGATGACTGGTGCTGTATATAGAGGTTGTAAACAGTGTCTGATTGCTCACCAATGTAAGAAGACAGTGAACTGCTGGTTTTACTTCTTAGGTCTGTTACTGAACCACTGTTAAGACCTTGAGCTGACACCTAGTATTTGTATAAAGATAAGGATTTCTGAGCTTATTCCTCTCTTCTTTTCCTTCCCTCCTTTCTCAAGTTTTGATTTGTTTGTTTGTTTTGAGATAGTCTCACTCTGTCGCCTTGCTCAGAGTGTCTTGGCATCATAGCTCCCAGCAACCTTAAACTCTTGGGCTCAACAGAGCCTCTTGCCTCAGCCTCCCTATCCTATTGTTTTTTTGGGTTTTGTTTGTTTGTTTTTGAGTATCCATGTCAGCTAGAGATGTAGAGATGAAAAAACATACAAAAGCATTGCTTGCTTGCCCTTGTGATTAGGGAGAGATAAATGATTTAGTAATCCAGCACAGTATTTTTTTGATTTTTAATTACTATGGGTATGTCATATAGTAGACTGTCCGTAATTTCCCACCCTGATACAATGACCACTTCCTTAAATTGACCTTATTTTTATAGAGCAGACACGCACCACATGTACACATCAGTACAGCAGGCCTAGCTCCTTATGGTGACCACCTCTGTGTGTTGACCAGTCTTATACAGCACCTGGGGGGTCAACTTACAGAGATTCTATTGTAGTTGTATATGTTACCCATCACGATATATTATAGTAAATGCTAAGACAGAGATAGGACCAGTTGTCAGTATGAATACAAAAATGGGACACCTAAGCTGAGTGGGATGGTCAAAAAAGGCTTCCTGAACCTATAGCACTGGAATGGGTCAAGAAAAGGGCCACATGCTCACTACTTTCCCTTTGCTTTCTTCTGACCCATAGTACTTCTTTGACTTAATGTAGGGTTGCCAAGGCCAGGCATGGTAGTTCATACCTATTATCCTAGCTCTGAGTAACTGAGGCAGGTAGATTGCCTGAACTTAGGAGTTAGAGACCAACCTGAGCAAGAGCAAGACCTTACCTCTACTAAAAAAAGAAAACCTAGTCAGGTGTGGTGGCGGGTCCCGATAGTCCCCGCTACTCAGGAGGCTGAGACAGGAGGATCACTTGAGCCCAGATGTTTGAGGTTGCTCTGAGTTATGATTCCATGGCACTCTACCCAGGGCAACAGAGTGAGACTTTGACTCTAAAAATAAAAAAAGAGAAAGAAAAAAAAATGTAGGATTGCCAGGCTGTCTAGCCTACTATCTGTTTTTGTATAACTTGTAAAACAGACCTTGCTAAGTACTGTAGTTGAAAAAGACAAAAAGAATAATAATGTAGAAATTATATGAAAGTCAGATTTCTCTGTCTGTAAACTGTATTGGAACACAGCCACACTCAGCCACCTGTGTGCAGTGAGTGCTACTTTCTCTGTACAGCAGTAGAGTTGAATAATTGTATCAGAGACCTCATGGCCTGCAAGGCTAAAATATTAGGCATTTTACAGAAAAAGTTTGCTGGCTCCTGTTGTCATGCTTTACCCTACTGAAATGCAGGAGAGGAGGCTACAAAACGATGGCAATCAAAAGGAGCACCCAAAATCCTAATATCTTATGTTAGCTGTGGCACCAATGACAGGAAGTGTACCAGACTTCTCTTTTCCCACCTCCCACCAATGCGTAATGCCTGAACACCTCAGTGCACAGAGGCAGGCATTTACCTTGTTCTTGTTTTGTCTGTTTTGAATTTAGTTATGGAGGACATTTAGTATTTCTCAAAAAGAGAGTCTCTAGTATGAGTCAAAGTGATCACAGATGCTGTTGCCTGGAGAGTAGCAAGTGTGGGGTCTGTGCCCTGGTGAGCTGTCACCTACCTGAGGGAAATCCAGACCATCCTTCACCTGCCTGTAGGTCTCCCTGAATTGTGAGATTGACTGGTAGGCACTCTAGATCATATCTAGGCACCTCTCGGCTCAGTAGACATTGCTACACGGCGGCAGAAGTGACCTGGCTGAGTGTGAATCCTGGCTCTGTCACTTTCTACCCAGATGACCTTAAGCAGCTTATCTAAATGCTTTGTGCCTTTGTTAGCACATGTGAAAACATGGCTATGAAAATGAAACGAGGCCTGGCAGGGTGGCTCATGCCATAAACCCTAACACTTTGGGAGGTTAAGGTGGGAGCATCCCTTGAGCACAGAAGTTCAAGACCAGCCTGGGCAACAACGAGACCCCTGTCTCTACTAAAAATTTTTTTAAAACTAGCCAGGTGTGATGCCACATGCCTGTAGTCCCAGCTACTCAGGAGGATTACTTGAGCAAGAATGAAATGAGATCATGTTCTTAAAACTGCTGGCACTGTCCAGGAATGGTGCTGGGCGCCTGTAGTCCCAGTGACTCCAGAGGCTGAGGCAGATGGATTGCCTGAGCCCAGGAGTTTTAGGCTGCAGTGAGCTATGATCTGAGCAGCCACTTGAAGTGGGGGGCATTATTTGAGTCCAGTAAGATACTATCTCAAATAAATAACCACAATCTAATCTATGTCTGGCTTACTATGATCAGTCAGGACACAGCATTTTTTTGTCTTAGAATAATATTCCTTTTGTATTCATGTATAAAAGTCTACTGAATAGTAATTATATACTTCATTTTGAGTAAACCCAGTTTATGAAATATCTGTGTTCATGATTTGCTTAATGAAAAGATATAAGGTTCCTTTAAATGTCCAGCTTTTCTAATAGTATCAGCATAATTATTTGAGTTATATGCAGCTATCTAAGATCATATCATGTAAACCAGACATAAATTAGATTATGATTAAGAGCATAGGCTTTGGAGCCAAAGCCTGGCTATGCCATTTACTTACTAGCTGTCTATGATCTTGGCCTTCTAGTTCCTCGTGGGATTGACAATACTTAGAGTTGTTGTGAAGATGAAATGAAATTATCCATGGGAAGTGCTTAGTGACGTACAATAAGTTCTTCAGTCATGTCCATTGTTCGTATGTTATTTTAGAAGCCTGTGTAACGTGTTGATTTCTGTGGGTACAGAACCTAATCATCCTCTCAAGCTTCATTTTTGGGTGATTCAATATCAAACTCTAGTCCCATACAGTTTCGTGGCCTTATTTCTTTCTGTATACACACTCATGCTCCGTCTCCCTGGGCACCTTCCCTCTCCTTTCTCCTAACTTATCCTTTGGAGACCACTTGGAGAGACACAGCCTCACAGTCCTCCCTTTCTGCAGCCCTATGCAGACCCTGCTTGGCTTCCAGCCTTGTACGGATACACCTTCTCATGTTCTTGTGCTTTAGCGGGCTTTTCAGATACCGCCTTTTTTTCAAATGGAAGGTTTGTGGCAACCCTGCATGGAGCAAGTCTGCCGGCACCATTTCGCCAAGGGCCTGTGCTCACTCCCTGAATGTTGCTGACTCACATTTCGGTAATGCTTGCAATATTTCATATGTTTTCAGCATTATTCTGTCTGTTCTTGTGTTCTGTGATCCGTGACTAGTCAGTAGCAGGACTCCCCACCAGCAAAAAGATTAGGACTTGTGGGTGGCTCAAATGAGTGTTAGCACTTTTAGCAGTAAAGTACTTTAAAATTAAAGTATGCATATTGTTCTTTTAGACATAAGCTACTCTACACCTAGTGGACCACATATAGTGTAAACGTAACTCCTGTGTTCACTGGGGACTGAAACATCCCTGCGACTCCCATCATTGTGCTATTTGCTGTGCTGTGGTGGTCCAGGACGAGACCGCGGCACCTGAGGACTGCGACTGCCTGTGTTGTAAGGTGTTGCGTACCTGCTGTCTGTCTGCTCAGCTTTGAAAATGCCATCTAGTGGCAGACAGGACTGGGCTTGTGCCTTCTTGTGGGAAGACAAATGTGAAATTATCACAACTGTGCAAAGTTCTGCATAGAGCAGGAGTGCGGTGGAGTGTGGCAAGAGCTCTGTGCCTTGTCTGCACACATCAAGAGCAGCCTTTCTCTAAGGACGCGATCAACACTCATTTAAGGTGAAAGCTGAGGGATGTGTAGGAGTTAGCCAAGTGAAGAGGGGTGAGCACACAGGGTGGCTTTGGGCAAGTGCTTCAGGTTCTTCCTTGGTCACATGGGAATGATATGACCATAGGGTTCTGTGGTTCCCCGTGGTCTCGAGCATAAAGACTGCATCCTTTCCTAATTATTATTTCTGAATTGAAGCATAATTGGTTCATTTCAGGATAGCTTCTGGGTCCAGGTTTATTTATTGAATTGCTAAGTGTATGCATCTACTTAGCACTTTTAACCTTGTTTTTTATCTGCCCTAAAGCATTTCATGTGTTTTAATGACAAGAGTAGCATATTTTGTTTTGCCTTTTAGTTTAATTACTAAGATCAGCTTCGTTTTTCTTTTCTTTTTTTTTTTCTAGAGACAGAGTCTCACTTTGTTGCCCTCTGCAGAATGCTGTGGCATCACAGCTCACAGCAACCTCCAGCTCTTGGGCTTAGGCGATTCTCTTGCCTCAGCCTCCCTAGTAGCTGGGATTACAGGCGCCTGCCACAATGCCCGGCTATTTTTTGTTGTTGTTGTTGTTGTTGCAGTTTGGCCGGGACCAGGTTTGAGCCCACCACCCTCAGTATATGGGGCCGGCACCTTACTCACTGAGCCACAGACACAGCCTGAGACTTTGTTTTTCATTGCTGCTTGATTTTCATGGTGTGTCAAACTTTGTAGGTCGGGAAGTATTATTGGTGAGAAAGCTTACTGCTTCAGGAAACAGAAAAGCCAACCCAATGACTTAAACACGCAGACATTTACTATCTCAGATAACAAGAAGTCAGGGTAGCGTGACTCTTAACACTGGTTAATTGAGCAGGTGGGCAGTGACATCAAAGACCCAAGTTCATTTCCTCTTCCTGTTTGGCCATCTTTTCATGGGCTTTTCCCTGGCTGGCTCCTGTGCTTTTAGACTGGTCTGTGCAATTTTGGGTACCACAGGTAGACACTAGAATGTCCAGCTGAGAGAGGAACTGTTTCTTTCCACAACTTTCTTTTTATTAACGAACATTTATCTGTTGTGAATAATGCTGCGTATAAATACTGGTGTAGAATAAATTCTTTTTTTTTTTTGAGACAGAGTCTCACTTTGTCACTCTTTATAGAGTGCTGTGGTATCATAGCTCACAGCAACCTCAAACTTTTGGGCTCAAGCGATTATCTTGCCTCAGCCTCCCGAGTAGCTGGGATTATAGGCGCCTGCCACAACACCCGGCTATTTTGTTGTTGTTGTTGTTGTTGTTGTTGTTTATTTAGCAGGCCCAGGCTGGGTTCAAACCCACCAGCCCTGGTGTACATGGCTGGCGCCCTAACCATTGAGCTATGGACACCAAGCCAGAATAAATTCTTTTTAAAAATATAGCATCATGGCTCGGCGCCTGTGGCTCAAGTATTAAGGAGCCAGCCACATACACCTGAGCTGGCGGGTTCAAATACAGCCTTGGCCCGCCAAACAACTACAACCAAAAAATAGCCGGGCATTGTGGTGGATGCCTGTAGTCCCAGCTACTTTGGAGGCGGAGGCAGGAGAATCGCTTGAGCCAGGAGTTGGAGGTTGCTGTGAGCTATGATGTCATAGCACTCTACCTAGGGCAATAGCTTGAGGCTCTGTCTAAAAAAAAAAAAAAAAAAAATATATATATATATATATATATATACATATATATATATATATATGGCATCATTTCATTAAAACATAGACCCAAGTCTTGCTTAGTTAAATTTATATTTTTAGCATCATTGCTGCAATAAAATTCTACCATTTGAAATATTTTGAACTTCTGGCTTAATGTTTAATGGAATTTGACCCTGTGGTAAAGGAAAGAAAAACCAAATAATTTAAAGAGATCTTAGAAATAATTTCATAGCATCCTCTATTTGAAGATGATCTAGACTCAATGATTTTCCAGGGTCATAGAGCTAAGTCACATTAAATTCAAAGTGAATGAAAGTATACATTGGTCACAAATTCAGAGATAACCATGTGTGTCTTTTGCCTCTGGTCTCACCCTATCCAATATCTAACTACGCCTGGGTAAGCAAAATGAAGTGGACAACTGGGATAGTTTTGGTATCCAAGTAATTGAAGAAAATTACTCCTGCTGAAAATACCCAGGTAACATCAATACTTATTTGTCAGGTAGTAGTTCAGTTGTCCACTTTATGTGTTGGTGTTTACATTCACTGGTGGGATTTTGTTTCTCATGCTCCATTTTCTGGTTTCTGTCAAAAGTGGTTTCATGTTTGGTTAATCTTTGTTTGGTGACAGAAGCAGTGGCCAGCTGAGGAACACACCAAACTGGGAGGAAAGCTCCTTGACTCCAGTAGTCTGGGTGTCGCCTTGCTCTGAGACTCATTTGTGTTGGTCCTTACAAGGTCATACTAGCACACAGATAACCCTCAATGAGTAAATCCCAGGGGAACCAGAAAACTGGGTCTTGCTTTCCTTAATTGGAACCTGACTTAGAACCAGATATTGAACTAAAAAGAAAGAGTTAGCCATTAGAAAAGGAATTTAAATTACTGGTCTGTCCATATTTAGAATTTCTTACAATCATTTCCACTGTATGTAACATTGAAATCCTTTGTGGTTGTCTGCTGGAAAATGAATCTTTGACCCAGCAACTTTAAATGCTTTTGACACCAATGGGAATTTTGAGAATTCTTAATTTAATGTGTGCTTGTCCTGAGTGGGAGCAGGGATGAGGGAGAAACTATGTCCTTTTGCATTGAAAATTGTATTGTTTGTAAGCAGAGGCCTGTGCTCCAGAACTTATGTTTTATGTATCACTGAGAGATTATTGACCTCATAAGTATCATATTCTGACTTGTTTCTGGAGTCAATAAGGAGTCAACCAGGCACAGGGATGAGTGAGAGGGGACTGGGCCTCTGGCCAATAGTATGTAATGCTGTGCTCCAGGTGAGCCCTGCTCTGCTGCTGGCTCTGACCTCTGCGTCCCTCGTGTGGTTTGCCTCTCCTCTTTCCACTTTGGTGGTAAGGTTAGGATGTGAACTAGTTTTATTTCCTTCCCCATCCTAAATGTCATGAGTTTCTCTTCAACTGATTCTTGTTCTTTTAGTAATTATTTGGCTTTTGTCAAGCAGGGACTTGTCCTGCCAAAGAGAACAGGAAGGTCACTCTGTCAGGTTCTCTGGTTCCCTGTCTGAGCAAGTCTGTAGCCCTTTCTCTCTAAGACTCACAGCACTTACACTCATGGATCTCCCGGAAGCAAAGGAGGCGGGATAAAATAGAAGCACTCACCTCAGCAGGTTTTCTGAACCACCTGTGGTTCTTGAGTTCCCTGTGCAATCTTCCTCTGATTCAGCACTTGTGTTTCTTCCATGTGGCTCGTTTTCCACTTGGTGAAAGGGTGGTGTTCCCAATTCTGGAGGAAGGTGATGAAGAACTAATGGGCCCACTGCAGTGAGAACAGAGAAGGGCGTCTCCCTGGCAAGGCATGGCAGCATCCTGTTTCCCTGAGTGTTGTCTGTGCGCAGGGCGTTGATGGGAGAGGTCAAGAATAGGTGTAACACTGAATTTTTTCTCTCAGTGAGTCAAAAATATAATTGAGAAGCTATGACATGCACAAAAGGATGCACACTGACGGATAGAACCACTGAGGTATTTCAGGCAGTGCTGTCCTCTTATGGTCCAGAATCGTGTCTGTTACATGGGGACAGATGTCTTGTTTCACTTTTCTAGATTAAACAGCCTTACAACACTGTAATAAATGCTTCCATTTCAGTTAGTTGAGGAAACAGTATTTTTTTTTTCTTCTTTTTTTGAGACAGAGTCTCACTTTGTCGCCCTGGGTAGAGTGCTGTGGTGTCATAACTCACAGCAACCTCCAACCCTTGGGCTCAAGGGATCCTCTTGCCTCAGTTTTTCTATTTTTTAGTAGAAACAGAGTCTCACTCTTGCTCAGGCTGGTCTTGAACCTGTGAGCTCAACCAATCCACCTGCTTCAGCCTCCCAGAGTGCTAGGATTACAAATGTGAGCCACCACACCCGGCTGTTGAGGAAACAGAGAGACAAAAAGAGAGACAAAACAATACAGTACATTGTGTGTCTCCTGACAGATGTACACAGCACCACCTATAAAGTAGACTTGCCAACCATAATAGGTGCTGTGCTTGATCTTACTACATGTTATGGGAACTACAAAGGGCAGAGAAGTGTGGGACGTTTGGTGATGGAAACAGCAAATTCCAAACTGCAGGTGCTTTATAGGATAAACAGAAAAAATCCTAAGGGGAAAGAAAGAAGAAATCCCTACAGATAAAAAAAGAGACTTAAGAGATGGGTGAAACTAGCTGGGTATTGTGGTAGGTGCCTGTAGTCCCAGCTGCTTGGGAGGCTGAAGCAGGAGGATGGCTTGAGCCTAGGAATTGGAGGTCGCTGTGAACTAGGCTGATGCCATGGCACTCCAGCCTGGGGGATAGAGAGACTCTATCTCAAAAATAAGAAAATAAAATAAGAGATGAATGAACCAATAGTCATATATTGATCTAATTCAAACAAAATGAGGAAAGAATGTGGCAATCTGGGAAATGTGGATAGTATTTGACAGTATTAAGAAATTTATTGTTGGGCAGTGCCTGTGGCTCAAAGGAGTAGGGGCCTGGCCCCATATGCTGGAGATGGTGGGTTCAAGCCTGGCCCCAGCCAAAAACTGCACAGAAAAAAAGAGAAATTTATTGTTAATTATTTTAAGAGGGACAATGGTATTGTGGATATGTCGTAAAATAAAACCCTTTTTCCAAAAGACACAATTATGACTCTCATACACGTGTAAAAAATAAATAAATCCTTTAGAGAGGAGATGTTGAAATATTTATATGCAGGGAACTGGTGTCTGGGGTTTGCATGTATATGTTTGAATATTTCCAAATACAGTTAATTTTTCTTTCCTTAAAAAGTGAATGAGGGGGAGGCACCTGTGGTTCAAGGAGTAGGGCACCAGCCCCATATACCACAGATGGCAGGTTCAAATCTGGCCCTGGGCAAAAAAAAAAAAAAAAAAAAAGTGAACGAGGGCAGCGCCTGTGGCTCAGTGAGTATGGCGCCAGCCCCATATACCGAGGGTGACAGGTTCAAACCCGACCCCGGCCAAACTGCACCAACAAAAATAATAGCTGGACGTTGTGGCGGGCACCTGTGGTCCCAGCTACTCAGAAGGCTGAGGCAAGAGAATTGCTTAAGCCCAAGAGCTGGAGGTTGCTGTGAGCTGTGTGACGCCATGGCACTCTATCAAGGGCGATAAAGTGAATGAGATGTTTTGTTCTTTCTCTCTCTCTCTTTTTTTTTAAAATAATTTAAAGAGGTTTATTCTGAGCCAAATTTGAGGACTTTCACCTACAGCCACATCCCAGAAGCCTTGAGCAAGTGGACGTGCGGTGCTGGGGTTACAGTTTGACTTTTTATATTTTAGAAGACAGGAATTACATGTAAAGTCATGAATCAATATATGGAAGGCAAACATTGGTTTGGCCCCAAAATGGTGAGACATCTCAAAGCTGGGGGTGGGGCTTACAGGTTATAGGTGGGTTTAAGGATTCTTTAGGTAGGGGACAATTGGATGAAAGAGTTAGACTTTAATAGACCAGGAATCAGTGAAAAGGAATGCTAAGATAAGGGTCTGTAAGTGAGAGACAAACTACTAGACTTATGCCCAGACCTCCTTAGGCTTGTTAATAGGTCACAAAGGACATCTCTAAGAAGGGAGGGGGCATGATGAAGCATGTCTGATCTCCTTTCTCTTGGCCAGCAACTCAGTTTTAGAGGCTCCCCTTAGCCAAGAAGGGGGTTCAGTAGTCAGCCTCTGGGGTAAGCCTTAAAATTTTATTTTATTTTACGATTCCCCCTTTTTGATCAAGATCTGCCAGAGGCAGCATCAATGGCCAAACTCTTATTTTGTCCTGTACATTGGCAAGGTTACCTGCCCTGGGACCTTCCAGGCCCTTGTGGGACCCTTTTGGCCAAGAGGTCTGACTAGCCAAAAGGGCTCACAGTCAATCAAATGCTTAAGGCTAGATGGGTCTGGAGGTGTACAGGCAATCATGAGATGTCTTGACAGAAGATTAGGGATAGCCTGGCTGCAAGGGGAAATGAGGGATCTTACTGGGTCATGGTGGTATTTACATGGGTTTGTACATTTAAATAGGCATCAAATCGTTTATTTAACATTTTATGGTAGGTAAATTATACTGTAATAAGATTGATTTAAAAATTGATTAAAATTAGTAAGTAGGGTGTTTATGGATTGTGTGTGCAGTATTGCATCAGTGATCTCAGAGATCTGGTGGTACCTAGCACTGCCGGGCAGCAGGGATTATCTGATGTGGACTACATCTCTATCTTCCCCACACTTGAAATTAACTTTTGCTGTTTGCAACTCTAAATTTTGCTATAGCATCTCCCATATCTCTTAGCAGCCATAGAGCCAATTTGAAGTTTGTGATACATTTGTTGACGTGTATATCATCCAGAAGATATCATATTTTATTTTTCATTTCGGTAGATGTGGAGGTCTAAGTAGTTTTTGATTGCAAGGATGAATTGTATAGTGATGAACTCACCCAAATTATACCTAACACATTATACCCAACAGGTAATTTTTCATTCCTCACCCCAGCTCAGTGCTCCCCTTGTGAGTCTCCAGAGTCTATTATACTGCTGGGTATGACCCTGCCTGCCCAGAGCTTAGCTCCCACTTACAAGTTAGAACATGTAGTGCTTGGTTTTCCATTCCTGAGTTACTTCTCTTAGCATAATGGTCTCCCATTCATCCAAGTTTCTACAAATGATACTACTTCATTCTTTTTCTGGCTGCATAGTATTCTATGTGGTCTGTGTGTATACACAACACACATTTTCTTTATTGATTCATTGGTTGATGGGCATTTAGGGTAAGCCCATATCTTTGCTGGGGGTACATTTTGAAGCTAGAAGAGATTATGTAAATGGGACATCTACCCATTTAAAATGACATTTTTTGAACATGCAATTGGCTACATTGTAGTCTAAAACTAAGGATTCACCTGAGCTGTAAACAATGCAGTAGGATTCTATTTTGATTTCTAAATTTATTTATTTTTGTCTAATTCACCAACCAACCAGTTAGACAATCAGCATTTATTAAATGTATTCTTTATACCATCAGTTTTGTTGAGCTCAGTTTTATAAGGATGAATATGATACAGTCCCACCCCTCAGTATATAACCCTCAGGGTGGGCAGAGAGCTCTGTGTGGGCATAATTTCAGCAGTGTAGTACATGCCATGGTAATAAAGCTGGGTGCTAGAGGTAGTGGCCATGTTTACAGGCGGCCTCCTCCCATCTTCCCCCCCAGCTCCCTTCTTTGCCAGTTAAGAAAAATGAATCGGGAAGGACAGTTGGACCAGAAGGAACCTTCCTTTTGGCCCTGTCAGTTTATCATGTTTTCCTTTAGATCTCAAGTGTGGAGTTAAGTTTTTCATACTATTCAGTTTGTAGAACATTCTATTGACATTGCAAGGCCCCTTTGTTGCCATTTTCCGTCTCTTCCCCCTGTTGGCCTCCTCTCTGATGTGTTCAGTGTTAATCCTTGGTCTGTATGTGTGCTGGTATGGTGTCTCTATCATAGTCCTCATTCGGATCCTTTTTTCATTTAGAACTGTGTCTTTGAATTCTGTTGATGTTGTGTTTACATGTGGCTTTTAGCTCCTACATTGTATTGTATCACTTTATCTCCCACATTCTATTTATTCATGTACGGGGGGTCCCAAGTTTGTTCTCTTCCTTCCTGTGGCACACCAGTGCTCTGAGGAAAGTCCTGACATGTAGCTTTTCAGGGATATGTACAAGCGTGTTTCTGGCTAAGCCCCAACGACTGTACCCTGTTGGGTCAGGGAGTCATTTCACCCAGCATGGCTCACCTGCCTTGTTTACATTCCTGCCACTCAGCTCCGCACTTGGTATTTGAATTTCAGCCTTTGGTCAGTTGGCGATGTAGCTTGTCTTGTTGTGACTCGAATTTCTCTGACTCGTATTTCTAGTCAGGATGAAGATTTCTGTAAATACTAGTTAATCTTTGGTTTTTCCTTTTATGAATCATCTACTTACATCATTTCCCCATTTTTTAGTAGAGTTCCAGGTATGTCCTGGCTGTCATTCCTGTTATAGATGTGGCAGATGTCTTCTCCTGCCTCTCACCACCCTTTAACTTTGTTTAGTATCCTTAACTCAGCAGAAATCCTTCATTTTAACCTTGACTTTTCCTTTGGTTTTTTCATTTATAAAGATTTGCACTTTTTGGTGTCTTATTTAAGAAATATTTTCCCATCCTCAGGGCACTAAAAATTATCCTTTTTTCTAATTAGTTTATATGTGTCCCTTAAGTTTATGTCTCCAGCTTGATCTTTCCACTGATCTCTAGATTTGTATACCCACTGCCTGCCTGATAGCACCACCTGAATATCTAATAGAGGTCTCACACTTGGCATGACTAAAAGAGCACTTTATTTTGTCCCTTCCCCATTAAAAAAAAAAAACACCCAAACCTATTCCTCTCCCTCAGTGTCCGTACATCCCCAAACCAAAATCCACAGATGCTCAAGTTCCTGAAATAAAATGGTGTTGCATTTGCAAGTAACCTTTGTGCATAATCCCATATGGTTAAATCGTGTCCAGATGATTTATGATACCTAATTTAGTATCAATGCTATGTAAATAGTTGTTACACTGTATTGTATTGAATAATAATAAGAAAAACGCCCAAACATGTTTTCCTTTACTATTTTCTATTGCCTTGCCGTTGGTTGAATCCACAGATGTGGAACCCACAGAAATAGAGTCGACAACAAACGGCACCTTGTTAATTCAACCCAAAAACCTAGGAGTCATCGTTGCTTCTTTCCTTTTCAAGCTTTCTGTGACCAATCCATCAGCAAATTCTATACGTTCTAACTCCAGAACGTACCTCAAATTTGTCTTTGGCCTTTGTTTCCACCACTACTGCCCTAACCTAAGTTGTTGTCATCTGTCCTCTGTATTCTGGCAATGGCTTCCCGCCAGCCTCCCTGTGCTCCCTTCAGGCTTCCCCCAATTTGTGAGTATCCAGAGTAACCTTTTAGTTACTAAAGTGCATCACTTTCTAGCTTACAAAGAAACTTCTGAGCATTCCCAGCCCCCATTTGAATGAAATGCAAACTCTTTACCTGTGCCTTAGCATGGCCTGGCTCCGTGTTCCTTCCAATCTCCTCTCTCGGTCTCTCCCTTACTCTGCTCCAGCCAGATGGGTCTGTTCCCTGTGTCACACCAAGCCTTTTTGTTCCTCTGACCTGGAATGTTCTACCCCTGGCTGGCTCTTCTACCCCTGACATGGCTGGTACCTGTCTCAGCTCTCAGCATTAGTTATCCCCAGGATGTCCTCTCCACTTTCCCGTAGGCCCATTTACACTTAGTCACAGTTACTCCCCTATGGTTTATTATACTCACTGCATCCTTCTCACCTCAGCTTTCCAGCTGCACTTTGGGCATGGGGTCTGGCTCCTGGGGCATGTTGGTGTGCATAGTGGCCTTAGTGAGTGGGCCTCAGGACAGTGTTCCCGAAGAGAGGAGAGTCCTATATGCCCATATGCTGCCAGGGGGAGGGGTTGCTTTTTGTTCCTCAATGAGAGAAAGGCAACTGTCATTTCAGAGGGTTTTAGATTTGAATCTGGCTTTGCCACTTACTGGTTGTGAGACCTGTCTTCTCTATGGAATGGAGATAACAGCCCTGTTTTGATGTTTTGTGAGAAATAGACAAGATAACTTAGGAACACTCCCCTGAAACAGACAGACTCCGGCAGCATGCGAGCACACCTCCCCTCTGGCTCAGACGAAGCTGCCTTCCTTGGCTCTGAAATCTCACCTGCTGTGGACAGCTCCTAAGCAGCCGGTGTCTGAAGTACAGTCGGTTGTCCTAGGGTTGGCCGTTTATCAGTCTGGCCAGATCATGTAAATATTAAGCCAGTATTGTTTGAATTGTGCAGGTAAATGCTACACTCACTCTGCTGGTGGAGCAGTTAAAGGTGGCTAGCCAGGGACATGACTTACTGTCCACTTGAACACTTTGTGAGTCCTAACTCTTCCCAACCAGTTATTGCCTTTGCATGCTCTCTCTTTTTCTGTTCTCCCTTCCTTCCTCCCTACATCTTGTTCCTCAGTTTCATTAGTGGTTGCAGGAGGCATGACTGTGGACTCACACTTAGGGCCAAGGCTCTAAGCTCTTGCTAGCCCCAGTGTGGGTCGTTGAACAGCTGATAATGCTCGTGGTTTGTAATGGAATATAGGTCAGGAGTTGATTTTTCCCTGCCAGCAGATCTGAGACTGAAGGCCACACAAGGTAGCTTCTGAAAGAACACATTTGTATATATTGTCTGTCTGGCTCAGGAGAGATTTAGCAGGTCTTTTTGTTAAATGTAACTCAAGGCCAAGCATGATGGCTCAGGCCTGTAATCTTAGCCCAGCACTTTGGGAGGCCGAGGCAGGAGGATTGCTTGTGCCAGGAACTTGAGACCAAGCCTGTGCAACAAACAAGGCCCTGTCTCTACAGAAAAGTTAGCTGGTCGTGGTAGCACAAAACCTCAGTAGCCTGCAGTCTCAGCTACTCAGGAGGCTGAGGCAAGAGGATTACTTGAGCCCAGCTTGGGTGATGCAGCAAGACCCTGTCTCAAATAAATAAATAAATGTACTTTAAAACAGTGCTTTCTTTTTTTTTTTTCCGTTGCAAATCATATTATTAATATTTAGAAAAATGTCTAATGGAAAAAACTTGACCATCAAGGGACATGGATACTTGGCCCTTATTAAGTGTGACAGTAAACAAGTCGTTTAACTTTTTTCTTTTTCAGATACTGGTGATATGTACCCTATGTTTATTCTAATTTCTCAGAGATATGAAAAACTAGCTTTAACATGCCTATATCAAATTGTCATTGCTCCTAGCCTGAAACCCCTATTCGCTTAATTCCCTCCTACCACCCCCTGGCTTCAAGGTCCACAGCTCTACCATGTACATCCGCCGCTGACCTTCCTGCAGCCTGGGAGTTTTCAGAAGGAACTCCATGGTGACAGTCCTCTGCCTTTCCTGTCCTTCCTTCTGTCTCAATACCAAATGACACACTGTTTATTGATTTCTGATTTGGATACACAAAGACAGGCCTAAGCAGCCAATAACGCTGTGTGTATTTAGTGTATTTTGTTTTCCTGTGTTAATATTACTGTAAAAGCATTTCCAATGGTTGATAGTTTAGTGTCCCCAACTTGGGGTTCACACCTATGAACCTGAAGTCCAGTTGGCACTTCTTCTGGTTGTCCTGACCAGTGGTGCCCCCTGATGGCCTATGTAGAGACTTGGTCACACTGTCGTCCTCCTGGGCTCCCCGTCTTCATGAAGGATTTACTTCCCTTCCTAACCTTTGCTCACTTATATTTTTTAGGTAATTGTGCCTGTGATAATCTTTTCTTCTTTTGGTTTCTTATTTCCTCTTATTTATTTGAAGCTTTCTCAAAACCTCAAAAATATCTTATTTCTTCTCCCCATTCATTTATTTTCATTCCACTTTTAAACTAGAATCTTTTCCTACTCATGGCCAAAAAGTGCTCACTGGCGTGTCTGTATTAAGGAGAAAGGGAGCGCTGGATTTTGAAGAGGAACTAACTGTAAGAGCTTTTGAGATGTATAAGGCATTCCCTTCAGAGTCTTAACCTCTTCCCCTTCTCCAACTATATTTGCTTTGTGTTAAGCTTTAGAATTCAAGGTAAATAAAGTAATTTTAACCTGCTTAACATTTCTAGAATTCAGGGAATTTCTCCTTGGAAACGTGCTGCTACTCAACACCCTCTCCCTCCACTTCCGTCCAACTTCAAATTCCACCTAACAGACTTGCAGACTAGCTTCTAGAATACAGTCTGCTTGTAAATCGAATTCGTGGGGTGGTTATTTCTCTGTGCTTTTTAACTCATAACTGGTCAGCAGTGGAAGTGCCCTTGATAGGAAGATACATCCATGGATCACCCTTTACATTGAACAAGCCTTGCTGCTGAGAACTCACCTCAACCTCCAACCCCAGTACACTCTCTCAGAATTGTGCTGTTGCTTTTCATGTCTGTGGAGCCCAGAAGAGGAGTGTGAGTGAACAGGACTGCCCCGCCCCACTACCATGAAAACCCCTGAAATACTCCTGAGTTACAGGACTCATAATTCAACAAGTCCTTAGTGTCATCTTTTTCCCCCTCCAGGGAGCGCTATACTTAGAATGCTAAGATACTTTCATCTGTACTCTTCTAAGAGTGCTATAATAAGAAGCAATAAGCACTGTGGTTTTCACTTTTTTTGGAATTGTGAGAACCTGTCATTAATTCTCCTAACTTTTAGAGCTGTCATAGTCTTTGGGATAGAATGCATGACTTTAGAGTTTTAAGCAATCTCAACAGTCATGCCATATAGTTTCCTATTCGCTAGTTATCCTTTCCAAAAACTCTGGAAGTTGGCCATCATCTAGCCTTGCCCTGGATGCTTTCAAGGAGCAAGAATTCGGTACTTTTTTAATTTTTGAGACAGAGTCTCACTATGTCACCCTGGGTAGAGTGCTGTGGCATCACAGCAACCTCAACTCCTGGGCTTAAGCAATTCTCTTGCCTCAGCCTCCCAAGTAGCTGGGACTACAGGCACCCGCCACAATGCTTGGCTATTTTTAGACATGAGGTCTCACTCTGGCTCAGGCTGGGTCCACCCTCCTCACCCTCCGAGAGCACTAGGATTATAGGTGTGAGCCACCTCACCTGGCCAAGAACTCGATACTTCTTTTTTCTTAATTTAATCATACCTGTGTATATTAATGCGATCATGGAGTGCAATGTGCTGGTTTTATATACAATTTGAAATATTTTCATTGAACTGGTTAACATAGCCTTTATGAAATTTTCTTAGTTATTGTGTTTAGACATTTATATTCTGCATTTAGTAACTTTCATCTGTACTCTTCTAAGATGCAAGAACTTGATACTTTTTAAGGAAGCCCATTCCATTTATGGAATACCCTAATTCTTAGAAAGTTTTATATGTTCTGCTGAAATTTAATGCATGGGAATTTCCACCATCAATCCAGATTCAAGCATTTGTAGCAATATCCAACTCAGTTTTCCCACTGTCTGCAGGCTGAGCTCTGCCAGTTGCCTTGCTCTGCCTGTTGGGATTATTTTCTTTTTGAATTTGGGAGGTTTTTTGTTTTTTTGAGACAGTCTAACTCTGTCACTCTCAGGTAGAGTGCCATGGTGTCACAGCTCACAACAACCTCAAACTCCTGGGCTCAAGCAATTTTCTTGCCTGAGCCTCCCAAGTAGCTGGGACTACAGGCACCCGCCACAACACCCGGCTATTTTTTGTTGCAGTTTGGCTGGGGCCGGGTTTGAACCCACCACCCTCTGTATATGGGGCCAGTGCCTACTGACTGAGCCACAGTGTCACCCAATTTGGGGAGTTTTGAAAATAACTCCATGTGTTGGATATGACTTGCAGATTTCCCCTGTCATTTGTCTTCAGGCTTTGTTTACAATGGTATTTGCCATGTGTAATTTTTTCTTCAGTAAAATTTATCTGTCTTTTTAATGGCCTCTGGGCTTTCAGATTTTATTCATATTTAGAAGGGCCTTGCCTACTGAGGCTGTTTAAAAAATATTTTCCTTGTGTTTTCTTCTAGTACTTACATGGATTTGTTTGTGTGTGTGTTTGTGTGTGCACACGTTTAAATCTGATTCATCTGGAATTTATTTTGGTATAGGATGTGAGGTAGGGGTTCAAATTTATTTTTTTTCAGCTAGCTACCCAGTTACTCCAACACCATTTATTGAATTATTCATTTTCTCCTACTAATTTGAAATACCATTGTATTAAATTCATCACATGCTTTTGGATCTTTTCCTAGCATTTTTCTAGTGTTTAGCTGTCAAGCAAAGTGCCACACATCTTATACATTAACTGTTGAAATTTTTAGCCTAAATGTAAAACTTTTCACGTGTCTGTAGATACTTTGCTGGATGCTCAGCCTGTTATCTAGCCTTTCAGGATGTCCCTGCTATTTTTTGCATTAGCAGCACAACTCCTTTGTGCCACCTGCAGATTAATAAGTGTCTCGTACGTGGCTATGCAGGCCCCTGACTGAAAGGAGTGAAAATAATTTTGGCTGGGCATGGTGGCTCATGCCTATAATCCTAGCCCTTGGGAGGCTGAGATGGGTGGATTGCCTGAGCAAGAGCAAGACCACATCTCTAAAAATAGCTGGGCGTTGTGACGGGCACCTGTAGTCCCAGCTACTCAGGAGACTGAGGCAAGAGAATCGCTTGAGCCCAAGAATTTGAGGTTGCTGTGAGCTATGGCGCTACAGCACTCTACTGACGGTGACAAAGTGAGACTTGTCTCAACAATAATAACAAATGCTGGCCAGTGTAGCACTGTCCTTTCACTCTGGTGGAGAGCCACCACTCACTCTTTCCTGTGTTAGAAATGCATCTTGGACTGTGAGAAAGCACTTAGGACTTTAATGTCAGTTGCAACACTAAATTTGGGCATCCCTTCTATTCACTATTTCTCCGGCTTTTTTTTTTTTTTTTTTCTTGAGACAGAGTCTCACTATGTCACCCTTGATAGAGTGCGTCACAGCTCATAGCAACTTCAAACTCTTGGGCGCAAGCGATTCTCTTGCCTCAGCCTCCCAAATAGCTGGGACTACTATTTCTCCAGCTTTAGTGTGAGTAGGAATAACCTGCCTTGGTAGATCTGGGGCTGGACCCAAGGTTCCGCATTTCTAGTAAGTCCCCTGCTCTACTGATGCTGCCATTCTGTGGACCACCCTACACCTGGCAGGCTGAGGCCAGTATGAGTCAGTGGGGTGCCCTGGATGCTGTATTTAAGGAGGCAGTTCATGCAGGGCATTTGACACACCTTAGAGTGGGCACTTGCTGAAGTCCTGTGCCCTGGGTATACCTGCTTGTTCATCCTATCCTGGCCCTACCATCATCTTTCTTAGGATTGTTAGAATCAGTACTGGTGAACCTACTCTTGAAGACTCTTGAAAGGTGTCAAGTCTTGCCATCTGCATTTTAAACAAGTACCCAAGTGATTCCAAGCCACCAAAGCTTGAGAAGTGCTGAAAAAGATTAAGTTGTGACCTTTAGGATTAATTTCTTAAATAAAGCCTGTTGTGAAACCAACGCTTACAACCTGAAAACACCATGGGACTATTTACCTGTAGTTTTGATGAGTCTCATGACATAGTAGTGGCTAAGCCCCAAATATTGCCAGACCACACGTGAACAGCCTGCTCCAGTTGGACAGAACCAGCCTTCACGCCATATACTGATTCCGATAACACAGTTTTGTTCAAAATCCAGATCTTTTGTGTAGTCAAAAGCTTAATTGAACGTGTACCCTAGGATAGTTCTTCTTACTCCTAAGTCATGTGTGAGAATCTACTAGGTATCTTGTTAAAATGCAGCTTCTGGTTCCTTAGGTCCAGGGCAGACCCGAGGTTCTGCAGTGACAGGCCCTTAGCAATGCTGAGGCTTTGGTCTTCAGCTACAGACCACTACCATGGGCAGATTTTTTATTGAGATCCAGTTAAGAACTTTTTCCTAAGTATGAGAGCATTTTGTTGAGGAATGTTTGGAGAAATTGGTGGTAGATTTTACTTGAGCACCTGGGGAAAGATGCCTGGGATCTGCCTGGCCCACCTTAGGTTCCGAACCACAGACTCCCCTCATACCCTGCAGCTGCAGCAGGTGGCCAAGAGATGAATGCTGGCCGGGTAGGATGCTTTTTATTTTATTTTAAGAAACTTGTGACTAAGCAATATATTTGCATGGTAGAAAACTGGAAAGGGCGGCACCTATGGCTCAAGGAGTAAGGCACCGACCCCATATACTGGGAATAGGGGGTTCAAGCCCGGCCCCAGCCAAAACTGCAAAAAGAAAACTGGAAAGATACAAAGATACTTGGTGACTAGTGTCCTCACCTTAGTTCCCAGCTTCCCTCTTACCCCTCATCCGCCAAATCAGCAAAGCACTTTTCTAGCTAATTGTCTATCTTTCCAAATATTTTAATGCATATATAAGCAAATATGAATATATGTATGTTTGTGTATATAGTCTCTTATCACCTTTTTTAAAAAAGATACTATGTTAGATACTATGTTAGATAGTATCTTTAAAAAAGATACTAAGTTAACATACTATGGACATTGCTCTGCACCTTGATGATTTTTTTCCGTTCATGAATTAATCTTGAAAGTCTTTTCACTTATTTGCCGATGGGCTTTAGGCTGTTTCCCATCTCTTACTATTAAATTGGTGCAAAGGGGCAGTGCCTGTGGCTCAGTGAGTAGGACGCCAGCCCCATATACCAAGGGTGGCAGGTTCAAACCCAGCCCTGGCCAAACTGTAACAAAAAATAGTCAGGCATTGTGGTGGGCGCCTGTAGTTCCAGCTACTTGGGAGGCTGAGACAAGAGAATCACTTAAGCCCAAGAGCTGGAGGTTGCTGTGAGCTGTGACACCCCAGCACTCTAATGAGGGTGACATAGTAAGATTCTGTCTCTAAAAATAATAATAATAAATGGTGCAAAGAATAAATTCACATTCATATATGTTATGTACATTGCTTATTTTGTTTTCTTTAATTCAGCAACATTCTTTCGTTTTCTAAAGTGTTAAAATATTATTTATCTTGAACATTTTATGTGTTTAATGGAATATTATTATGATTTCTATATCCTTAAGTTCTCCCTTGGTGAATTTGGAAAGTTTTCTTATTCTTAACGTTACGAACACAAAACAGATTAAAAATACGTATTTTTTCTATAACTCAGATAAAATGTATTCATCTCTTAAGAATCAGCATCTTATAAGAAACAGGAAGGAGATAATTGCTGTCATTTGTGAACCTGATCATTTGAGCCAGAAAGGAGGGAGCTTTTCAGAACAGGGGAGGAGGGTTCCAGCAGGCTGCCTCTGACACCACTTCATCCAGGAGAGCAGTCCTGTGAGTCTTTGGGTGGTTCTGAATGCTGTCCAGGGCTTTTACCTTTTGACCCCTTGCATGTTAGCCACCTTCACAGAGAAATCTCACACCCACTAGCAATGTTGAGTCTGGGAAAGCAGAATGCATCACAAACTCATGTTTAGCATCTCTTGATTCTAGCCATGTGGCTTCGGTAGACATTCCATTACTTTCAGATAGGTCAGATCAACCTGTCGGGAAGGACAGTAAAAGAGGCTGTTTTTCCTGATGCTGCTTTTTAAACTGCAGTCAGGTGATGCTGATGAAAATGCCAAACAAAAAGAGTGATTTCCCTCCCACACAGTATTAGCTGATAGTGTTACCAGGAATCTTGAAATTGAATTACTTCTTGTAATCAATCCCACCTTATCAGGTAACTCCACTTGTAATGGACTGCTGGCTATAGGATACTAAGTCTGGGTTATTTAAAACTTCTTCCTGTTCTGAAGACTTGGGCATTGCACCTTCCTCAGGTGGGGCATTCCTCATTCCAGCATGCTGGAGGCTATGGTAGTGTTAGCTCTGGAGCAAGCGCCGAGCACACGGAGCAGCAGGTTCTTGGCTACACTGAACTGGCTGCTTCCGCATCCTGTTAGTGTAGTCGCTGCTCTTCCATTTTACATATGCTACACCACTGACCCAAGGGAAAAAATCAGTGGGAATGATGTTTGCCCTGATTTATTGTATAATACTTTGTTTGGGAAGCCATTTGCTATCGTGGGCTTTGGTGAGGGCAAAAAGCGTTATGAAAGGTTTCATAAGTGATATTGCAGTTAATTTCAGGTTCGTTGTGTAGAATAAATGCTTTGTCACAAAGTGTCACCATAGCAACTATGTTGAAAAATACTTTTAGTTTTGTTAGATGCATATTCACAGACCTAAGAGTCAGACATCCTTGAATTTTGATTCCTGTTTGCCTCTTACTGATAACTGGCTCCATTTAGCTTTTTCTTGGGTTGGGGCCTTATCAAAGAATGAAAAGACTAATAGTAACAAAAATACCTATTTGCTGAATGACAGGAGCTAGTCAGGTAATATTTTGTATTTTAATGTGGTATGGTACAACAGCATGAGCCATTTTTGTAACAGAAGGAAACTATGTTATGTCAAGTGAGTGAACAAGGCTTTTTAGAGCACAGGAAAATAAATCTAGGGTTTGTTATTTGTACAAAAACATAGAAGGCTATTAGGGCTATCTGTCTTTGTGGGACTAGGTGTCTCACAAGGCTACTGAAAGTTGGTCATAAGTAACTTAAGGTGCCAGCCAACAGGGAGAACACACGGGTGTAGGAAAGGAAAACAAAAAATAGCCAAGCAGATTTCTGTCATAAGAACCAAAGTGAAACCTGTTCCTGATACTTAGATAAAACTTGAAGGAAACCGTGGTATTTGGTTTATTTTTAGACCAGGTAAAGTTGTACAGCATCTATAAAAAGTTCTGTTTTGCTCCCTCCAAACCTAGAAGTCCATGGTGAATGGCTTAGGAAGACAACTAGGCGTGAAGAACACACACAGTTTTCTTTGTGATTGCACATATGACTCACAGGGTGGTTTCATGTCATGCGACAGGGTGATGAATATTAAAGACAGGCTGTGGAAGTAGCTAAGGACAGAATTGAGACTTTAGTAGTTAAGAGGGAGGAAGTCAGCAAATCTTTCCTCCCGAAACAACAGTAATACTGGACAAAATTGTCAAAAACAACTGTTTCAGGGCTCTAGAAGTAGAACAAATGTAAGCAACAATTGGATAAGCATTTATCTGAGAGGAACTGTTGAACTGCAGGTAGAAGCAATGGGAGTCTTTGACATTCTTGTCTAGGGTCACTACCATCCTCTCCCATCTCCTCCACTGGAGTGTATAGTTCCATCAGGGGGGCGCAGGCCACTAAGACTAGCACTTGGCTGCCAGAGGGAGCACCTTGATTTGGAGCAAAAGGTGAAAAGCCCTTGTCCAGTGCCATTGACAGTAAAGGTGAAGACCTCAGTGGCAAGTGAATAAGGAAGGCCAGCAGTTCTGGTGGCCTGAGAGAGGTGGGTCAAGCAAATAACAGTAGTCCTGAGACAGCCATAGATGGGTTTAAAGAGCTATCTACACATTGCTGTAATCTCGTCTCTGAGATTAGAGATCTCAACCTACCATGTATCCCTGGTTGACTAGGAAGCTACATGAATATATAGAGGAGAGGTAAGAGGGCTCATCATATGGCCCTGAAAACTGCAATTAACTTTGTGCTCCGTAACCCGCAACACATCCATGGGCAGGGGTTGGAAGCCTCCTGGGCTCAAGATGAGTGACACAGCCTTTAAACAGCCATTGGCTGACCACTAAGCTGTTCAGACATAGGGAAAGTCCCTCACAAGTCAGACTTATAAATAAAAAGAACTCGAAAAGAAATTGGAAAAGGGAAAGGAAAGGAAAGAAACAGTAGAGACAAGTAGGCACACACTGTGGGGGACAGATTTTATAGATTTAATCAGAGCAGATTATTAAGGATCATGGAAAATCATAATCCAGAATTGCTATAATATATTCTCTGAGACATCTAGTTTTGTTTTTTTGTTTGTTTATTTGTTTGTTTTTTGAGACAGTCTCACTTTGTCACCCTCGGTAGACTGCCAGAGTGCCATGGCGTCACAGTTCACACTTGGGCTTATTTTTAGCCAGTGGTTCTCATCCTTCCTAATGCTGCGAGCCTTTAATACAGTTCCTATGGGTCATGACCCACAGGTTGAGAACTGCTGGCTTAAGCTATTCTCTTGCCTCAGCCTCCTAAGTAGCTGGGACTACAGGCGCCCGCCATAACACCTGGCTGTTTTTCTGTTGCAGTTGTCATAATTGCTTAGCTGACCCAGGCTGGGTTCAAACCCTCCAGCCTCGTGTGTGGCTGACGCTGTAACCACTGTGCTGTGGGTGCTAAGCCAACAGACATCTAGTTGTTTTTTTTAAATAAGAAAAAGAAATAGGAAAGAGTGAATCATATTTCCAGAAACTATCTCTGATTGAGCCTAGATGTTGGATTTAGCAAATAAAGATTTCAACACAGCTATTACAAGTATGTTCAAAGAATAAGTGAAACTGTGCTTAAATATTTAAAGAAAAGTATGATGATAGTAACTCAATAAGTAATCTCAATAAAAAAGAAACTGTAAAACAGAATCAAATGCAAATTCTGCAGATGAAAAGTACAGTAACTAAAATGAAAAATTCACTGTAGGAATTCAATAGCAGATTTGAGATGAAGAATTGGTGAACTTAAAAATAGATCAGTAGAAATCCAGTCTGAAGAAGAGACAGAAAAAATGATGCCCAGAGCCTCAGAGATGTGTGGGACAGTCTCAGGCTTACCAACAGAGATGCAGTGGGAATCTTAGAAGAGCGGAAAAGACAGAAAAAAAGCACATGAAGAAATAATGGTCAAAAACTTCCTAAATTGTTTGGAAATCCTTACATATCTAAGAAGGGAACCTCAAATGGGATAAATGCTGTGGGATCTATGCCTAGGCATGTCCTAGTCAAATTATACACACACACACATGTACTTTTTCCCTTAGTCTTTTAACAGTAATTTTTCCTGGCAGTTTACAAGATTGTTCCACTCTATTATGTATTTCCAAAATGAATTAGAAATCTTCCTAGTTTGGAAAAGTAATTAATAGTATAACATTTAACTTTGTGATTTGGAATTGTGGGGGTGAATAAATCAGGTACTCAGCCTATAACTAGCCTTAACTCTCTGTACCCTTTCCACCTTTTACATTGTGTGTGTTGTGTGTTTGCATGTCTGTTTAGTACATTATTAAATCTTTGGGGGCAAACATGCTCTTGTTAGTATTTGTTCAGTTGCTCTCCTATATCTGTCAATGGAAAAGAAGCCATACTCTGTAAAATAATTTAAAGGTTTATTCTGAGCCAAATTTGAGGACCATGACCACACCACTCAAGAAGCTTGAGCAAGTGAACTCAGTGTGGGTTGGGTTACAATTTGGTTTTTTCACACTTCAAGGAGACAGGAATCACAGGTACAGTCTTAAATCAATATGTGGAAGACTACATTGGTTTAGCAAAAAAAAAAAAAAGGGGAGGTAATCTCAAAGCAGGGGCCCACAGGTTATAAGTGGGATTGAAGATTCTTTACTTGACAGTTGGCTAAGAGTTAGATTCTGTCTAAAAGACATGGGAGTCGGTGAAAAGGAATGCTTGAGTTAAGAAAAAGGTCTCAGGTCTCAATTAGAGACAATCTTCTGGACACATGCCCAGACCCAAGTGGTTTGTTATGTGTATTGAGGACCTACAGGTATGCCTTGCATAGCCTCAGGCCTGGTAATGAGTCTCAAAGGACATCTCCAAGAAGGGAAGAGACATGTCCATCTCCTTTCTCATAGCCAGTTTTGGGGGTGGCCCTTTGGCCAACAGGGGGTCTGGTCAGCCAGACATTGGGAGGGACCTTTAAGATTTTATTTTAATTCACACATCTCAACTCTCTGCTTCTATTATTCTTGCGTATAGCAGACCATTTATAAATATTTATACTTTAGTAGGACAAAAAAAATAGTAATTCGGGCTTGGTGCCTGTAGCTCAAGCGGCTAAGGTGCCAGCCATATACACCGGAGTTGGTGGGTTCAAATCTAGCACCAGGCCTGCCAAACAACGAAAACTACAACCAAAAAATAGCTGGGTGTTGTGTTGGGCACCTGTAATCCCAGCTACTTGGGAGGCTGAGGCAAGAAAGTTGCTTAAGTCCAAGAGTTTGAGGTTGCTATGAACTGTGACACAGCGGCACTCTACCCAGGGCAACAGCTTGAGACTCTGTCTCAAAAAAAAAAAAAGTAATTCGTACAATTGGAAGCCAATGCAATAATCTATAGTAGAGTTATTTGATCCATTGGCCTCTTTTTTCTTTTCTTCCCCTCCCCCCCAAATAGTCATTGAGACAATCAAAACAAAGCAAAACAAAAGAGACCTACTTCTCCCATCTCCTTCAGACACTAAATATGTAAAACAGAATGAATTCTGCTGACTTCTAAAGCAGAAAAAGGATTCAGCTTCTAGGAAGAGAATTCCTGTTTCTAATTGAGCCACTCTTTTTCCCTTGTTTTATGTTGTTTCCTTTTCGTTGAAATAGAAAAAAAAAAAAACAAAAAACCCAAGTCTTTCTACCTATATGTCTTTTTTTTTTTTTTTTTTTGCAGTTCTTGGCCGTGGCTGGGCTTGAACCCGACACCTCTTGCATATGGGGCCAGTGCCCTACTCCTTTGATCCACGGGCACTGCCCTGCATACAACATTTTGTATGTTTGACCTAATAATTTTCCAAAATAATTACAATTGAGGTGTCATTGTTCATTATTTATTTATTTATTTATTTTTATTTTTGCAGTTTCTGGCCTGGGCTGCGTTTGAACCCGCCACCTCTGGCATATGGGGCAAGCGCCCTACCCCTTTGAGCCATAGGCACCCCCCAAGGAGCCCAGCAAAAGAAAAACAGAAACCAGTCAACCAAACAAAGAAACAAACAAAACCCAGGAGAGCCAGAAAGGAATCTACCCCTTAAAAGACAGATCAGTACTAGATGAGATCTGTGATTTTGATGCTTTTCTTTTTTTCTTTTTTTTTTTTTAGAGACAGAGTCTCACTTTGCCACCCTTGTTACAGTGCTGTGGCGTCACAGCTCACAGCAACCTCCAGCTCTTGGGCTTAGGCGATTTTCTTCCCTCAGCCTCCCCAGTAGCTAGGACTACAGGCACCTGTCACAACGTCCGGCTATTTTTTTGTTGCAGTTTGTCCGGGGCCGGGTTCAAACCCACCACCCTCAGTATATGGAGCTGGCGCCCTACTCACTAAGCCACAGGCACTGCACTTGATGCTTTTTTTTGGGGGGGGGGACAGTTTTTGGCTGGGACCAAGTTTGAACCCACCACCTCTGATATATAGGGCCAGCGCCCTACTCCTGAGCCACAGGTGCTGTCCTCCCTGATGCTTTTTAAAACTGAGTATATTCCTAAACTGTCCCAGCTCAGCTGGTAGAAAGCTGAAGCCTTACTGGTTTGAGGTGTCAGGGCAGACTCTGAGACTGGCAGAACAGCTGGAAAATTAGGGAGAATCATAAAAACACAAAAATCAGAGAGAGTGCAAGCCCCTAAGTCTGAGTATATACTGTCCAAGTCCTTGGCTTTTTTGCAAAATTATGCATGTATGGGGAGACCCCAGGGAGCCAGGCTGAAAACACAGTGGCTAGAAACTATAAGAACTGAGCAGAGATCAGCGGCTGCATACAAGAGGGGAGACAATTTGCAGTTTTGATAGAGGCAAGTTAACTGCCTACTAAAATAAGATTAAGTAAAAAATCCTCAGAAGAACATAGTGGAATCCAGAGTTGTTATACCATCTTATCTACAATGTCTAGTTTTTTCTATTTACGATTACTAGACAGGTAAAAAGGAATATGTCTCATACTCAGAAATATGAGCAATTAATAGCACTGACTCTTGAGTATCTATGTAGGTACAGTAGTGGATTTTGCTGGCAGACTTCAAAGCGGCTACTTATGTATATGAAAGTAGTATAGGGGGATATAATCAAAGAGTTAAAAGAAAAATAAGTGAACAGATAAGGTGATCGTAACAAAAATACACAATCTCAAGAAATGGGAGATGCAGAGTTGGAGTAAAATAGAAACTGAATAAAAATTCATCGGATGTGCTCAATAGCGATTTTGAAATGACAGAGAAAAAAAGTCTTGTATACTTGAAGATAGATGGATAGAAATTAACCCATTTAAAGAAAAAAGATGGAAGAAAAGGGATTGGCACCCCAGAGACCTGTAGACCAATATCAGTCCAGCATAGCTGTAAATGGAGTCCTAGAAAGAAAGAGGACAATAATGGGCAAGAACAATTCTTAGCGTAATTATAGCCTCCACCTTCTCAAATTTGGTATAACACATTTATTTATATGTTCAGTGGCGTCTAAACAAAGCACTCCTAGACACACCATAGTCAAACTGCTGAAACTAAAGATAAAAAGAAAATCTTGAAAGCAGATGTGAAAAACGGCATATTACCTTTTAAAAAATCAGTGTTACAAATATGATTGATTTTTTAATCAGAAACAGTGGAGGCTACAAGACACTGGAACAGTGGTCAGCTACAGAAGATAAAGCTTCCAACCAAGAATTCAATATTCAGAGAAACTTGTTTTCAAAAATGAGGGCTATTCCCTCCACGGCTTAGAGATAAAATAGAGTGTATTAAATAAAGATGTTTTGAGAGAGAAACAAAAGCTGACAGAGCTCATCACCAACAGACTTATGTCGGGGTCCGTTTGTGGACGCCGCTTATCAGGGCCCAGGCCTGGCCAGGTCTCCCATCCTGGTCCTGGCCTATCTAGCCGTGTTACGACTCAGACTGCTATGCTGTTATCTCGCCCAGAAACAAGAGAGAGTGTCTTTGAGGGTGTAATGCAGTCCTAGAATAGATCTTGACAGCCTTTCCTGGAGCTTAGTAAGCTTCAGCAGAGAGACGCCATGCTGGAGTTCTGGAAGCAGGAGAAGCGACAAAGTCAGAGTAAGTGGGTCCGTGATAGAACAGCATGCTTTCCCGATTGCCTACTCCTGCTGCTACTTATAGAGGTGATCTCATGGCTACTTGCACCACAGATGTAGAGACTGCCAATCACTGATGCTCTTGCCTCGCAAGTTCTTGTGGTAGGAGAGCCAGATCCCTCCCCGTGCCCTTTTCACCAGGGTGTTCCATTATGGAGCTACAGGTGTTTCATAGAAGTCTCACTCCTAGTCATAGGCTATATGGGCTGCTACAGACTTACATAAAGGTAGTAAGATGGCAACTCTTATCTACAAGAAAAAATGAAAAGCACTGGAAGTGGTAAATATGTGAGTAAATGTAAAAGACTATTTTTTCCTTCTCTGATTTCTTTAAAAGACATGTGGTTTTGTTTGTTTGAGACAGGGTCTCGCCCTGTCACCCAGGCTGTAATGTTACAGCATCATATCAACTTATTCCAACCTTGAACTCCTGCACTCAAGCAATCCTCCTACTTGAGCCTCCTGAGTAGCTGAGACTACAGGCACCACCACCACACCTGGCTAGTTTTGTGTGTGTATCTGTGTCTGTCTATAAAGATGGGGTCTTGCTCTGTTGCCCAGGCTGGTCTCAAACTCCTGGCCTCAAGCAATCCTTCTTCCTTAGGCTCTCAGAATTCTGGGATTATAAACACAAGCCACCATGCCAGGCCCATATTGGGGTTTGTTTGTTTTGTTTGTACTCCCCACTGGAGTACAGTGGCTATTCAAAGGCAAGATTATGACATACTGTAGCCTCCAACTCTTGGGCTCAAGCAATCCTCCTACCTTAGCCTCATGAGTAGCTGGGACTGTGGTCATGTACCACTAGGCCTGGGTAAAAACATATTTGAAAGCAAACATTATAATAGTATTGCTGTAGGTTTACAGTGTATTATGTAGATGTGATGTGTGACAACAGCAACACTAAGATGGGGGAAGGCAAATAGAAATTTACTGTTGTACCATTCATATACTTCTGTTTAGAAGAGACATGTTGGGGCGGCGCCTGTGGCTCAGTGAGTAGGGCACCGGCCCCATATGCCAAGGGTGGTAGGTTCAAACCCAGCCCCAGCCAAACTGCAACAAAAAAATAGC
>CAUYPK010093164.1:0-21212 GCA_963574355.1 Loris lydekkerianus | reverse complement strand
TTCTTTTCTTGCTAATACGTTTGAGTTCTCTGTGGATTCTGGTTATTAGACCTTTATTGGAGGTATAACCTGCAAATATTTTCTCCCATTCTGAGGGCTGTCTGCTTGCTTTACTCACTATGTTCTTGGCTGTGCAGAAGCAAAGCTTTTTAGTTTGATCAGGTCCCAGTTTTTTTGATACTGCTTCCATTGCCTGGGGAGTCTTTCTCATATTCTCCCAGGCTGATTACTTCAAGGGTTTTCCCTGTACTCACTTCTAGTATTTTTATAGTTTCATGTCTTAATTTTAAATCTTTTATTCCGTGAGAGTCGATTTTAGTTAATGGTGAAAGGTGTGGGTTCACTTTCAATCTTCTACGGGTCGTCAGCCAGTTCACCCAGCACCATTTGTTAAATAGGGAATCTTTTCCCCACTGAATGTTTTTAATTGGCTTGTCAAAGATCAAATAAAGGAACATAGCTGGATTCATCTTTTCGTTCTCTGTTCTGTTCCAGACATCTACTTCTCTGTTTTTGTGCCAATACCATGCTGTTTGTGTGTTTTCTTTTGTGGGTTTTTTTTTTTTCATTTCTTTATTGTTTATTGTTGGGGATTCATTGAGGGTACACTGATTGCATTTTTTAGGTAAAGTCCCTCTTACAATCGTGTCTTGCGCCCAGAAGGTGTGGCACACACCAAAGCCCCACTCCCCTCCCGCCTTCCCTCTCTTTGTTCTTCCTTTCTGATTTCATTTCTTTCTTTCTTTTTTTTTTTTTTTTTTAAGCAGGAACACAACTTTATTGCGTCAAGCACCCGCTTATATAGAGCGTGGGGAAGGGGTGGGGAAAGAAGGCGGGGGATGAGGTGCGTGACAGGGTTGGGCCAATGGCATGGTACCACATTGGCTGTATCTAGGTAGAAGCAGTTTCAGGCCGGGCCTTGCTGAGTCATTGCTACTCAGAAGTAGCTCGATGGATCTACTTCTAGTCAGGCTCGGGAAGTTGCACTAGGCTTCAGGCACATGGCAGGGCCCAACAATTTCCTCTTCCGTTTTTTGTATGGCAGAAAAACATAGCCCCTGTCTTAGGTTGCCTGCTCTTGCAGTTTCAGTCTTACCCATCATGGGGATATAAACATCAATGGTTTGGTCCCTGTCTTAGGTTGACTGAATGCAGAGTGATCTTACCCGTCTTTGGGTACCACGAATGTAATCCACCGTGCAGCCTCTCCATATCCTGTCTTAGGTTGTCCCAGTTTTGGGAATCTTACCCGTTATTGGTGCTATGGAGGGTGGTGAAGAATAATATTAATAGTTAGATTCTGGGTTAATGAGCCGGTGATAACGGACCTCGACCTGATTTAACTGCCTCTCCTTCCAGTCCAAATTCTCATGAGACTTTATCTTTTGGCAATTATAACTTTCATTTCAAAGTAGGGCTATATTGGGAATATGCCTTCTCCATCCTACTATAGAAAGCTGCTTGAGGGCAAGACTTGTATCTCATTCGTCTCTAGTAATTTCTACTGAATTTTAAAATTGATTAATAATGACCTTAATAATGACTAAATCAATGAATGAATAAATATTCTTGATAGAGATAATGGAAAATGAATAGTGGGTTTTAAAAATGAAGAAAGGAGACACCAAGTCTGAATAATGTGCTCAGTAAGGAAAGATAAACTTATACATAACATACCTCAGAATGATTGAGATACACAGGAAAATGTGGCAGGGAGAAATTGTCCAAACTTGGCATCACTGCAATTTTCAAATTGTTTATGTCTTCTTCATCTTTCATTTTAATCACCAAATCAATATATTAATAAATATCAATATACTTCTTTGACATACCCATGCTGCTAGATGCCAGATACACACTGATGATTTAAAATTTATATCCCCTATACTTGTGATAGAGTAGGAGGCTGTAAAAAGCACCCTGTTTGTTCCTCTCACCTGTACTTGAAAACAAAAGATTTATATTTATCATGTATATTAAAGTTATATTTAAGACATTATTTAAGCAAATTTTATTGCTTTAGAATTAAATTAGATGTAATAGTATGCAAAAACAGAAACACTGCAAGTCTCAGAGAAAGACCAGAAGACACCTACAAAGATTCTAAAGGAGCAAGTAAGCAGGAATTTAGGAATGCAAACTTTGGAATGCAAATCTGAAATAGACTGTAGTTATAAGAGTGAAAGTGTTTGTAAGTTAGATCTCAGAATTGTTCATCCTTGGAGATACTTGACATAATAATGCTTATAAAACTTAGAGGAGGAGGTAGAAAAACTAAGGTGAAAAGTGCAGTATTCTACAAGGTCTGACAATTAAGTTCACAAATTCATTTTAGAAAAAGTGCTACATACCTCATTGCTAAATATCACTACATTCACCTTTGCAGTATTCCCCTTGGGAAGCTATGCACTGATGTCAGTGTCTAGTCCAACCTTCAAAGCAATTTCGGAAATCTTTTTCTGGAATGGCCATCAGAGCTATCATTGTATCACTCTTAATGTCCTGAATGTCATCAAAATGTCTTCCTTTCAATATTTACTGTGTCCTTGGGTGAAGAAAAAGTTATGAGGGCCAATAGGGAGGGTCTTTCAATACAGTTATTTATTTTCTGGTTAAAAACTCTTTCATAGACAAAGCCATGAGTTGTTGGCCAAGATTTTCAGTGAAAATTTTCCTGATTGTTTCTCTTTTGATATTTTCTTGGTCTACTAACTCAGCTGACTAATTTTTGCAATGTTTTCATCAGTTCTGCTCATTATTAGCCACCCTGACCTCTCTTCATTAGTATTTAATCCACTACCGCTTCCTTCATGGCATTTTCCCTATATATTGGAATAACATGCTTCTGATTTCACTTACACTCTTTCCAAGTTTAACAAGAAATTTATGAATGTTTGTTCTTTGCTCTAATTCAAGCTCTGACATTCTCTTGACAGCAAGCAAAAACATGTAACAACAATAATGAATGCCTCTCAGCAGGACACAGCTACACATTGACATGAACACACTTTGAGACACTAACATACTAAGGTTATGAAACCTTACTGAGTTAACTGTACAGTGTTGCCAGTGCATGGTGGCAATTTCACGAACTTAGATGTCAGACCTCTACATCTTCTCTTGCAAGTGGTGTTATCTCTGGCTAAAATGGGTTGTTGATGAATTTAGATTTGTTTGTGTATTCTTCACTCAGTAAGTAAAGTTTTGATTTTAAAAATAAGAGATCAGAAATTTGTCAATCTATTAGATTATTCAAAAATAACTGTTACTTAGCTTTTTCAATCAGTACCCATATCCCCTCTGAGTATAATAGCAGAGATTCTTGTTATACAATCAACTGTCTCATAACCAAAATAATTAACCAAGCTCTGAGGCTCATTCTGGTTAATCAGCATACAGAAGAGTTTTCTTAGAGTATGGGAGGAGGGTCCTGTGCCCTGTAGAGTGTTTATCAGCAGCCCTGGCCACGACCCACCAGATATCATAGCACCTCTATAGTTGTGACAAAATGTCCCCAGACATTGCCAAATATCTCCTGGAGGGCAAGATTACCTCCAGTTGAGACATTGCAATGGGGCTAAGCTAATAAAAATGAAACTAGAGGTTAATCTCATTATTTAAAATCCTTAAATGATATGAGTTGGCTTGTTCCATGACATACAAGGTGATGAAAGAAGAGTTAATTCCAAAGTCAGGCATGAATGGGAGATTGAAAAAAGAAGTTGTCATTTGGGAAAAGCATTCAGAACTGGGAGTCAGTAGAAATGGAATGAGTTCCAGCTCAGCCACATTTTAGCTCTTTGTCTTTGAATCAACAATTTCCCCTCAGAGATTATTAATAAGGTAAAGGATTTGATGAAGGCCCATTCTAGCTCAAAGGCTATGGTAAGTTTGTGACTATCCATGGAGCAATACCTAGTTCTTTGAGTGTTCAATTCTCTCAAAGACTATTCACCCAAGAGGGATGAGTGATGAGTGTTTTCTTTTCTTCTCGCTCTCTCTTTTTTTTTTTTTTGTCATAGCCCAACATAACAGGTTTTCCCTCTTTCCTTTTTCCCTGTCTCATCAGGCTCATTCTATAACCATCCTCACTGTTTAATGAGAGATGGAGGAGAGCTGCAAAGGCAACTATTTTTCCTAAAATGATATTCATTTTTTTCCCCTGGAGAGAAAACCTGGGGTTAAACAGTTTGGGTTATCCGAGCATTTAGATTATGTTGTTCTTGAGCTCAGAAATATAAGCTTAATGGGCAAGGAATCAAGGGCAAACTTCCACTGTAATGGTAGAGCTCAGACCTCTACACTTGTCTCTTTTCTCAGAAAACAAATGTCAGAGAATATTTGACATTTCCGCCATAAGTAGGCTGCCCTTTTTCCATTGCATCAGAAGTCTAAGATGAGAGATTACTTTGACTCCCAAGAGTTGTTTTCCAGTTCAGCTTCATAGCATACCAGCTAATTAGGCAACGCAACAACAGGTTGGAGCGATACTCATATTCTGGACTTCTCCACACCCACAGTGGATTTGGCCTGGTGCCACTGCCAGTCACCCTCAGAGCAGTGGCATCTCACAATGCAGCGACACCCAGATGACAACAAATTACATTTTTTAAAGATTCATTTTAACTAAAAATTGTACATGTTACTTAATCTAGGGAAAGAAAAACATCAGTTATTTTCTCCTTCTTCTCATCCTCCGCTCTTTTTTTAGATTTTTGGATGTAATGAACCAGTCTTGTATGTGAGTACATCTGATAAAGGTTGAGATGGCTGGATGGACATGCTACCAATTTGGGCTGAATCAAGCCTTGGATTAGTGGGGAGAGTGACTAGACTTGGCATAGCATTTTATAGCTCATGGAGTACTTCCACATAAATTGTTTAGTTATGGCTTTATGATAAATCTGCTATGTAGGCAGTATTATTATTTATATTTTATAAATGAGAAAAATCATAAACAATCATGTCTAAAATCACACAGACAAGTTGAGGGATCCAGTCTTTAGATTCCAAATCTTATACTTTTTCTATTCTTTTTCATATCTGCTATCTATGAAACTTAATGGTGGAATTTTCTGGTCAGAGATATCCATTAATTCAGTAAATACCTCTGAATGCAATATTTTTATTACACTGGATTATATACTTGTTAAGTGCAGTTTCATTTGTCTGCCTCTTTATGTTTCCTTTTTTATCATTTCTCAAGTTACCTCACTTCATAAATAATTTAGAAATTTGATGGGTGTTCAAAGCCTTGCCTAAGGTAAAAGGGTTGGAATTTTTGTGAAACCATGGATAACTCAAAAATTCATGTTATTTTCAAAAATGAGTTCCATTATGGAACCAATGCAGCACAAACAGCTTGAATTAGCAATCAAGTGTTAGGGGAGGATGTGGCTTATGAACACATAGTAAGTTGGTGGTTTGAGAAGTTTTATTCTGGGTGATTTTAATCTTTAAAATAAGCCACATGGGTGAACCAAAACCAAAATAGATAATGATGAGCTGAAAACTATAGTGAAGCAAATCCATCTCAATGTACTTGTGAATTAGCAAAAGGTTTGACGCTACTATTCCAACAGTATTGGGACATTTAAAATAAATCGGAGGGGTAAAGAAGCTGTATAGACGGGCTTTGCATGAATTAACCAAGTGTCAGAAATCATCCCAAAACTTTTGTTTTCTTTACTGTCACAGTATAAAGGTGAACCATTTCTATACCTTTCTGACAATCACAAGCTTTCGGCACAATGGATGGATAAAAATGAAGTGCTGAAACACAGTCCAAAACTGAATATTCATCCAAAAATGCTAACAGCATCTGTTTGGTGGTCCAGTGTTGGTATCAGCCACTACAGCTTCATGACACCTGGTCAGTAGATTACAGCAGATGTCTACTGAAATCAACTAGATGAAATGAGAGGATGCTGTCAATTAATCAGCTGAGATTCGTCAATAAAGACAGGCCAATCCTCTTATAAGACAACGCTTGACAACATGTTCCAAGAACAACACTGCTCAAAGTACAAAAACTGGACTTGGAAACTTTCTGTCATCCACCATATTTATCAGACCCTACACCAAGAGACCACCACTTCTTCCAAGCTTTGGAACACTTCCTGCAAGAAAAATATTTGATTTTCAACCGTCTGTGGCAAATACCTTTTGTGATTTTCTCACCAGGCCACTGGGTCTCAGCTATTTTCTCCATGGGAATACACAGTCTACCATTAAGATGACAACACTGTGTCGATAGTTTAGGCGCACACTTTGATTATTCGTGCTGCTTCTTGTTTGAGATATGATAAACTATAGCTTGATTAAAATTTGGACATTTCATATTTAATGACCTAATAAAACACAGACCTCCTAATTTCACACCAACATTATTTTGACTACATTTATGACCTTGCTAGTGAGTTAAGGGCATAAGATAAATTGATAATAGCATGAAAAAACATTATTTTCTCAAGTTGGGGAATATGACATTTGATTTCTTTTAAAGAAGGGAAGATATTTGGACATTTAAGAGCTTAGAATGAGCTATTTGATTTTATTTTTATTTATTTATTTATTTTTTTATTAAATCATAGCTGTGTACATTAATGTGATCATGGGGCACCATACACTAGTTTCATAGACCATTTGACACATTTTCATCACACTGGTTAACATAGCTTTCCTGGCATTTTCCTAGTTATTGTGCTAAGACATTTACATTCCACATTTACTAAGTTTCACACATACACTTGTAAGATGCACTGCAGGTGTAATCCCACCAATCCCTCTCCCTCTGCTCACCTCCCCCCTCCTTCCCTTCCCCCTTCCCCCTTCCCCCTATTCTTAGGTTGTAACTGGGTTATAGCTTTCATGTGAAAGCCATAAATTAGTTTCATAGTAGGACTGAGTACATTGGATACTTTTTCTTTTATTCTTGGGATATTTTACTAAGAAGAATATGTTCCAGCTCCATCCATGTAAACATGAAAGAGGTAAAGTCTCCATCTTTTTTTAAGGCTGCATAATAGTCCATGGTGTACATATACCACAATTTATTAATCTATTCGTGGATCGAGCTATTTGATTTTCTGACTTATTTGAAAGGTTGTCAATTTTTGTCACTCAAATAACCATTCAGTCATGTCTGATTATTATTATTTTTATTTTTTTGCAGTTTTTGGCTGGGGCTTGGTTTGAACCCACCACCTCTGGTATATGGGGCTGGCACCATACTCCTTAGAGCCACAGGCGCCGCTGCATGTCTGGTTATTATTAATTGAGGGTAACCTAATTCCCTACAAAGGCCTCACCATCTGGAGCAATAAACTATCCAAAGGAAGGGGCACTAACAAGTAAAAGACTCCTTATTCCTGGAGGCTATTAATTTGTACTCCTAAATTTAAGTACTGTTTTTTTGTTTGTTTGTTTGTTTTTGTTTATTTGTTTGGTTTTGGAACTTCCCATAAAATTTTCAGTTCTTCAAGAGACATAGAGATGGATTTCCCTATTATGATCTTTAATTCCTTGTAATCAACAGGCTAACAACAAAAGATTTCAAGTAACTAACACTGAGCTCTCCTCATGTACCAAGTACCCTCTAAAGGCTTTATATCAATTAACTCCTTTAATCCTCATGGAAGTCACAATTTTAATTCTGGATTCATTGGTGAAGAAATTGTGGTAGAGAGCTTAGGTAAATTGGCCCTGTTTATACAGGAAAGAACACAGTATATAAACCCAGGTAGCGTTGCTCCTAAGGAATGTTTATACTTTCTTCTGATTCTCAAGTAGCCTTCACCATGTATGACTTGAACTTGAACTATTGCAAATAATAGTTGCTTCACACAATCATTCATCCCAATTTGTTCAGCAATCCTGTCAAGTGGGTGATACTCTTAATGTGATTTGCCTGAAGTCAAAATGCTAGCAAGTTGTGCATTTCCAAACCAGCACTGGACTTCTATGGTGCAGATGAAGGAACGAATCTTTGTGCAGTCACTGTCTGGATCCACTTATAAGAATGGTCCAGGAAAATCCAAAAATACAGTTGTCCCTTAGCACATACAGAGAATTGGTTCTAGGACCCTGGCCCCTACCAAAAGCACAGGTAAACTCCTGCAATTGGTCCTCCAGAATGTATGCAAAGAATCAGTTCTCCCTATTCTATGAATACTGTGTTTTCTTTATTTATTTACTTTTTTTTGAGAAAAGAGCCTCACTCTGTGGCCCAGACTTGAATGCCATGGGCATCATCATGACTTATAGCAACTTCAAACTCCTAGGTTCAAGCAATCCTCCTGCCTTGGCCTTCCGAGTAGCTATGTCTATAGGAATGCATCATCACCCTGGCTGATTTTTCTATTTTTAGTAGAGATGGGGCCTCGTTTTTTTGTTTGTTTGTTTTTTTAGGTTGGTCTTAAACTTCTGAGCCCAAGCAATCTTCCTGTTTCACCTTGCTAGGATTATAGGCATGAGCCACCTCACTGGCCAATACTATATTGATTTAAAAAAAAAAAAATTGTGTAAAGGTGGACCTATGTAATTCGAACCTGTGTTGTTCAAGGGTCGACTGTACTTTAATTTGGCATTATGGAGTGGAAGTTTTCGAAAGATGAAAATCACCCCAACCCCCAGTTATAATAAATTATGACATTTGTGGTTGAATCAGATAGCTCAGGGAAAGGTCCTACTGAAGGTGTGTGCCACTTATTTTAAAATTTAAAATAATTAGAAAAAGTCACCATTTTAGCTGTCCTGTCTTTGTCTATAAACTAAAGGAAGGAATGCCAAATGAATTTCTTTGTCCTATCCATCCCTAAAATATATATTTGCTTTGTTAATAATGGCATTTTATCCTCAAAAATAATACCTACTTTGTGTAAAAATTTATCAGATAAAAACATAATAGAAAGAAAAACATAAAAAGTCACAATTCCACCCACCAGTCAGAGATGGAAAATATTAGAATTTTCAGAAAATCGATTTCTGTCTTCCTTAATATATACACGTACAGATGCTTTAAAAGTGGTATGATAGTAAATATAAAGTTTTCTAGAGTCAGATTCATTGAGGCAAATGTTGTAATAGCAAGATTGTGCTGTTTCGGGTGTTCTGTTACATGAGTTTTGACAGACATAATAACATATGTAATTACCAACACAATGGAGGCATACAACTGTTCCATCACCTCCAAAAATTTTCAATGTGAACTTTTGCAGTCACTCTCCTCTCATGATATCTAACCCGTGGAAATTGCTGATCTGATTTCTGCCACTGTAATTTTGTCCATTTAAAAATATCATGAAATCATAAAGTATGTAACTTTTTATATCAAGCTTCTTTCACTCAGAACCATGTTTTTGAGCTTCGTTCATGTTATAGCAGGTAACAGTAGTTCATGACTGTTTATTCTTGAATAGAAATTCATTGTATTCTTGAATAGAAATTCATTGTATGGGACTAGCATAGTTTGTTTACCTATGCATCATTGATTTTCATTGGGATCATTTCTGGTTTTTTATTGACTATGGATAAGGTTTCTATAAGTATTCTCTTGTAGGTTTTGTATGAACATATGTCTTAATTTCTCTCGGGTAGATATCTAGTAGTTAGATTGCTAGGTCTTATGTTAAGTGCACATAGAACTTTGTAATCTACTTTTAAAAATCTTGTTTTAAAAAATGATTACAGATTCACAGGCATTTGTAGGATAGCATCATAAAAGAGTTACCAGTTATCTCATAGTTAAATTTCAGATAATGATGGTACAATATTAAAGCCAGGAATCTGATTCTGATACAGTGCATGTGTATATTCAATGCCATTTTATTGCATGACTAGGATTATATAATAACTCCTGCAACAAAGTTATAGGATTTTCCTTCTTCACAAATACCCCCTCTTGCTTCTCCTGTAACATCAGACTTAGCCCTCTCTCCACCACCATCCTTAACCCATAACAACTACTAGTTTGTTAACAGGTTTAAAGTTTTATGGCTTTGGGACAGTTATATTGCATTATACTAATGTGACCTTTGGAGATGGGTTTTTTTTTTTTTTTTTTCCACTCAGCATAATGCCCTTGAGATTCATCCAAGTTGTTGCATGTATACATGATTCATTTGTTATTATTGCTAAATAATATTCCATGATGTAGTGAAACATTTTAGTTGTTTCCAACTCAGGCTATTACAAATAAACCTACCATAATCAATTGTGTACTGGCTTTTGTGAGGATCTAAGTTTCATTTCTCTGTGATGCAGAGTGGAATTGCTGGGTGGTATGATACCTGTGCATTCATCTTCTTAAGCAATTACCAAGATATTTTTCAGAGTTGCTCCATCATCTTACATTCGCACCAGGAACAGATGAAAGATTTGGTTTCTTCAAATTCTTGCTAGGATGTAGTGTGGTATGGCATTCTATTCTTTAAAAATAATTTTCCATTCTTTCCTTTCTCATATATCCATCACAGTTGAAAGGCATTAAATAGTCTTTCATGGAGACCCCACATTATTTTGTTCTTGGGTCTTTGCTTGTGTTGTTGCTTTGCTGAAATATCAGTCACATTTCCATACCCACATGTTCAAATATCCTCAAGCTTCATGGCCCAATTCAAAAGCCCCATCTTCCCAAAAAAGTCATTACTAATCTCTCAGATAGAAATAATGTATCTTTCCTAGACACTCCATCTGTGCTTCTTTTGTGACATTTACTGTGTTCTATTCAATCACTTATTTTCTGATACAAGTATTATCTTCTTCACTAGGCTGTTAGATTCTTTAAGGCAAGATAATCTTTTTATTTTTTTTCTCCTAATCTTCCATATGTAGGGTTTTCAAGCTTTCAAATGATAAAATTCAACATAAATCCTAAAAATTGCTATTGATTTAAATTTTTGAATTAGCATTAATCCTTGCTAATTAAAGTATAAGAGAAAAATGCTTCATTTCAAATATCTGTGTCAAACATTTTCTTATATCATATTCATCTTTACTTTTTCTAGTTAATTTCTATATAAAGTTCAAAGTTTATAGTTTAAAATCCACTTATTTTATCAGAGGCTCAAATAGTAACAGCCCATTTCCAAGATCTATGATATCAGCTTAATTTTTCCACTAACTCTGGAGGTGTAAAACACGGTGTCCCTAAGATGAACACTCACTTTATTTTGTTCAGATTTCATTGTTAGAGAGCTGACCCTTTCAGTGAAGTCATACCTGCATCTAGCTTCAGGTTACATAGAGTAAAACTTTTTTTCTCTGTTTGATCCTCCAAATTTCAAGTCTTTCCTAAGTATTTGAAATGCCAAGAGAAAATAATTCTGGATTAAAGTAAGTTTTAATGTTTTCCATAATCAGTTGAAAACATTCTCTCATCCAATTGTTGTAACTATTGGCTACTTCTAAGTAGAAGCCACTTAGAATTGGAATGTCCCCATTGAATTGATTCTTTGCCATCATAAAATACCTTGCCTTATTACTGGTGATATTCTTTTCGCCGAAATCTATTTTGCCAAATAATATAGCTACTCAAGCTTTCTTTTGATTAGTGTTTGCATCTTATGTCTTTTCCCATCCTTTTCTTTTAACCTATTTATATCTTTGAAGTGTGTTTTTTAGGAAGCAAATAGTTTAGTCTCACTTTTTTTTTATCTAATCTGACAATCAATTTCTATCTTTAATTTGCATATTTTCCTGTGTTACATTTATTTATGGATAATATCTTTACATAGAATATATTTATATTTAACATACATTATAATTTACATAAACATATTTACATATTATGTCATTGATATGGTCAGACTTGAGTCTACCATCTTATTATTTTATCCCCTGATTTTTAAATTCTCATTGTCTCCTTTTTTGTCTTCTTCTGAATGAATCAAATATTTTTATAGTATCACTGTATCTTGTTCATTAGCTTTCTAGCTATAAATCTTCAGTTGCTTTTAATATTTAAATGGTCATATTTAAGAGAGATTTTTTTTCTTTTTTTTTTTTTTTATTGTTGGGGATTCATTGAGGGTATGATAAACCAGGTTACAAGGATTGCATTTGTTAGGTTAAGTCTCTTTTGCAATCATGTTAAATATTAAGAAAACTTCTTAGATACAGCAGAAACTCTGTAGTTGACTACCACCCTACATTGACCACCTCTTTAAATTGAGGTAATTTCCATAGACTGAACAGGCCCTACATGTGCATGTCAGCACAATAGGCCTATTTCCTTATGTTGACCAGTTTGTTACAGTCCCTTGGTGGTCAGATTACAGATGTTCTACTGTATTTTATTTGTTTTGGTTTTGGCGTTGTTGTTGTTTGTTTGCTTGCTGTAGGCAGAAGAGTAACTCCAGTTCCTGTTACTCCATTTTGGCTAGAAGAGTGAATCTAATCAGTTTTCTAATTGGTTTTTCTTATTATTATGGGTCCAATTTTCTTTTTTCCAGATGTCTGGCAATGTTTTTTAATTATATGCTAGGTATTATGATTTACTTTCTTACATGATGGATATATTTTGTGTTCTTATAAATGTCCTTGACCTTTGCCCTGGGACACAAAGTTAGTTATAAAAAATAGCAGTTTGATCTTTTGAAGATTTGCTTTTAATTTTTTGTTAGTTGAGAGCAGGCTTTGGGGATAATTTCATCCCACTACTGGGGTAATACCCTTCTCCAATCTCTAAATGAATGATAATGTTTTTTGTTTGTTTTTGGGGGGCAAAATATCACTGTCTTGCCCTGGGGAAAGTGCCTTCATATCACAGCTCACAGCAACCTCCAACCCTTAGTCTTAATCAATTCTCTTGCCCCAGCCTCCCAAGTAGCTGGGACTACAGGTGCCCGCCACAACTCCTGGCTATCTTTTGTTGCAGTTGTCATTATTGTTTAGGAGGCCAGGGCCAGGTTTGAACTCAAGAGCACTGAGCCATGATAATGGTTTCTCTTCTGACTGACGGGAACATAAGTTATTCCTGCTTTTATGTAAATTCTGGATGCTTTTCCCTCTAATCCTTAAAGTGGTTCTTTCCTCAGCCTTGAGAAGCTTTTTTACATATATTTACTTATTAGTACTCAATTGAAGAATCCAAATGGACCATTTACTGCAGATCTCTGAAGTTCTCTTTTCTTGTAACAATTCCATGTGAATTTTGCTTCCCTTGGTCTCCCAGACACTCAGCTTTGTATCATCATCTTGGGGAAAGCTCTGGGCTCTGCATGTGTTCTTCCTCTCTGTGCCATGACTTGGAAACTCTCTCCAGGCAGAGAGCCATGGCAATGCAGGGGTACCTACACTGTTTATTTCCTTTCTCCCAAGGGTCATTGCCCTGTGCTATATGTCATCCACTGTCAAAAACTATTGTTTCTATGTTTTTATTCTTATCATTTCAGTAGGAGGATAAATCTTTTCTCCCTTAATCCATCTTAGCAAGAAGCAGAAATCTTATTTATCATTTAAAAATAAACTGAGTGTATACCTTACCTCACACATTAATTTCTGTTCGTTTTTTCCATATCTAAAGTAGGTGTTAAATTTTCTCATCTTCCTTCAAAAAGCCTTTTCATCATTTGCTTCCTAATGAAATTGTGAAAGCTCTATCTTCAAGCACTTTTCACAGTGTTAACAAAGTGAAGGATATAGGGAAAAGACAGAATTTTGAGTCAATAGTCTTCTCTCTGATTCCAGCTTTCAATATTTACTATTTGTTTCTTTGAGAAAGTTCCTGTATCTCTCTAAATTTTAGTAAATAGGGCATGATAACAATAATACATATCCAACCTACTCAACAGATTGATCATAAGTCAAACGACAACATATACAGAAAAGCACTTATAATTTGTATAACATTTTTACAAATGGTGGTATTTACCTTCATTGCCAAGACTGGCTTATATTTATTTTCTCTTTCAGTGCATTTAATGTCTTTCATTTATTTTATTTCTTTCTGAATGTCTTCCTCTTCTTTGTACTATTTTGTATTTTCTTTTTTTCCTAACCTAGTATCACTGAATAGGTGCTTAAAACTTTGTTGAATATGAAAGAGCAGAATGAAATAAGTCACGACAAGTCAGAAGGCCTGATTTCCTGTCTCAGCTCTGTTGTGTATGGCTAATAAATTTGAGACAGATTATTTAATCATTCTGATCTTTAAACTTCTACACCAGAAAATCTAAATAACTTATTCTCTGCTTAAAGAATCATTGTGAGGATCAAATATAAAAAAAAAAGTACATAAATATCGATATACATATATTGTATATAAATCAGTATTGTGCAATATTATTCTATACCTGTGTATTGTTCTATAATGAAATAAATTACTCATATGATAATATAATAAACAGATGAATGCTATTATTAATGCTAGTAACTTAGGGAGTACTTAGGCAATTTCCTATATACTTTTAAAATACTGCTCCCAGTAGCATAACTGGTATTTTCTATCTTAAAGATAGAGAAGAAATAATCCCTATCTTATACTGCAGACTAAAGCTAGTTATTACATTTTCCAGAGTTGGCAAATACATGCCCATTATGTATAGTTTCTTGCTTAAAATAGTACAATTATTTTCTAGAAAATATTTCTTTAAATCAAGAAATTTAGTAGTTAGGATTTAATAATGGAATACATTAATATCACATGGGAAGCAGCACTCCAAATAAGCAAAAAAAAAAAAAAAAAAAAAACCTAAATGTAAAAAAAATTTTCTTATTCAATTTTAATTTCAACTTCTGCTCCCCATGTAGTGTTAGATAACTAGCAAGATAGTGGGTTATTTATACATAATATGGTTGGTACAGTGGATGATATAGTGAATAAAATTAAAATGTCAGATGAAAGAAATTACTAGAGCCAAGTGTTGGTTTGCATAAATGCCAGGAAGGCTATGTTGAATATTGGGATGAAAATGTGTCAAATGGTTTATGAAGCTAGTATATGATGCCCCATGATCATATCAATGTACACAGCTAAGATTTAATAAAAAAAATAAATAAATTAAAAAAAAAAAAAGAAAAATAAACTCTATTTTTCTGCCATTAAAAAAAAAAAAAAAGAAAATATTCATTATAATTAGGTGAATTTTTCAGATACATAAGACTTTACCTTTTTAAGCATCTAAACTATCTTTTCCATGTCCTATAGATTGCCCACCCTGTCCACATAAACATGGGCTACTTCTTGCCTTATTGTATGGCTGAATTAAAGGTTACCTGTTAAACTAGGAAGGACAACAACAACAAAAAAGCTATTACTAGATTATAAAGATATGGAATGGTTTAAACAAGATTTCTGGTAAGTTGCCAATAGGATTATGTATATTTTATACCACAATCAAAAGTATTGCATGATTGTGGCTTCAACTTGCTTTTAAGACTAATGCAAAGTTGTCCTTATCATAGGGGTGCTATCTCTCACCTCCCTGTCTGGTCGCTGTTCTTACTGCCTTCTCCCTCACTTCTTGCTTAGCCTTGTTTGTGTAGTCCAGCACTTGCTTTCTTATATTGATACTTCCCTTTCAACTCATTTTCACTAACTGGTAACAACTCACTTGTTTTAAATAATTGAGACTAGACCTATGTGAACCCCCTTCAATGAGTCAAATCTTTGTATTATTTGTTAGCTTTTCTCAATGGGCATCTTCTTAAAAGATCTTTTGAAGATTCAATCGGACAATGCTTTGATTACTTTTTCCCTTTTAGACTGTAATCTTTTTGTGGTTAGAGATTACATCTATTTTATTCAGAAGCTTAACACTGGGCTCTAGCATAGTGCCAGACAAATGTGGGTATTTTGTAAATGTCTGTAGTACTCAAGTGAAGAGTTTTATGGTGTATCCCTGGAACACAATAACCTTTGTCTACTGTGGGCTTATATTTTTTAATTTTTAAATCATATTTTAGTAATTCTATCCTTTGCCTAAGAATTTCCTAATTTTATACTTATTACTCATTCCCTTCTTCTTTTTTTTGTCTGTCTAGTAAATCCAAGAAGGGGTATGACACAATGTCTAGGGCTTGTGAACTTGGTCCATTCTTAATTTTTAAATAATAAGACTTGGATCTGAGTTTCAGCTTGATCACTTACAGACCAGGTGGATGGCTGTTAGTCACCAACCCTGTCTATGTCTTTGTTACCTTCCTTTTAAACTAGATTTCTTTCTTAAAGCACCTGAGATCAAATAAAAGAATAATTGTGGATATTTGTTGTAAATTATAAAGCCAAAAACAACTTTCAGATATTATATTTCACTCATTCATTCATGCATTTGTTCATTATTTTAAAAAGTGTTATTTATCTCATTGGAGAGAGAGACAAGCCATCTGGCAGTTGCAAGCCTACGTCACAAGTGTGTTGAGTGGAAGCAGGAGCTGAGCCCTCCAGTAATGCAGAGGGACACCCCTAGAGGGGCCAGGAAAGGAGTCCCAGGAAAAGTGAAGTCTAAGCTGAGTCCTGCAAACAGAGACCAGGTGAAAAAGAAGAGAAGGGTCTTTTCTTAATGGGAGGGAAGCAGAAATATGTAAATGCTTTAGTGTTGAGAAAAAATATCCAGGAAACTCTTTCAGTGGCATGTGTTTGTACTAATGTAGGGGACATCTGGGAATCTGTTTAGGTATGTTTAGCAAATTATTGAAGGGCCAATGATATGGAATAGGAAAGGTATGTTCTATACAAGGAAACCATTTGGGTAATAACAATGCAAAATGTGAACTCCTTTCTGAAAATTTATCAACATCAGTTTGCTTTCTATTTTATCTAATGACAAAGACTCCCCCCTTGACTAAATTTAGTCAGCCTCTTCTGAGTTCTCTTTTTGACTAAGCCAGTGTTTGTCAATCTATTTTATCTCACGGCGCGCTTAAACCTATAGTTAAACTTCCACAGCACACTTAAATTAGGTTGATCAAAAAAATAAAAAGGAAAAAAATAAATAAAAACAGAGTTACTGTGCTTTGAACTTCTTCTGAACTTAATTTAATTAATAATCTTTAAAAATGTTTGTGGCATACCTGAGATCATCTCACTGCACATCAGTGTGCCATGGCACACCAGTTGAAGATCACTGGAGTAGCCTCAACACTGGCCTAGGAGAACTGTAAGCTCTGAGCACAAATGATTTTGTCTGCCTTCCTCACCACTAACAGGCTTATAAAAACATCAGCATAGTTTCTAATAGCTTGAGATTTTCTAAGAGTTAATTAGCATGAAAAAATTACAATTTTTCTAATGGCCCTTCTATGAAAAAAAAAACAAACAAGCAAAAAAGCAAAAACAAACAAACAAAAACAAAAAAACATGCACTTGTAAATTCTTTCTCTATCCCACTCAGATTTAAATTTTCTACAACACAGAAATGTCTTTTCTAAAACCTGGAAGATATCCTTTTGAAATACAGTCATCAAATAGGAAAGGGCCTCTATCTCCCAGTCTCTAGGAAAAATAAGAGATTTGACTTTAATAAGCACCAGTTAGCAAACAAAGATGGCCTTATTGCAAAGCCCAACCTCCTCCCAATATCCTTAGTACATTTCCCTCAGCATGTTCCAGGGTTAAGTAAGCTTCCTTCCTTTTGTTTCAGGAGAATTGAGATCAGATCATAAGGGAGTTGTTGCAGAGTAGTCAACCCTCCTCCCATATACATGGAAGTGTAAAATTGAGAGTGGAGAATGTGTAACAAAGACTATGGTCTGAAAAAAAAAGGCAAACATGTTTTCTGTCTCTTAAAACTTCCCTCACTCTTTTTGGAAACTGGGACCTAAATCCCTGTATCAGATGGTGGTCAGGAAGGGCAGGGAAATGTCTTTTGTTCTCTGTGCTGCTGAAAGTTCTGGAGGCCTGGCCCTAGGCCTTGCAGAAGTCAGGGTGAGCCGCCCAGGTGGGCAGGAGTCAGGAAGTGATGCTACCAATTAGAATCATTAACTGCAATTAAATGACATGAGCCTGGAATCAAGGGCCCTCCCTTTAAAAGCTCTGTGTTTCTGCTTATGTACAGGAATTTCATACTTTGAGACCAGATAGTCTGACATTTTCTTCCTTTGCCAGTAAAGTAATAAACTTCTCTTTCCTTGTCTTCAACCACTTACCCTTGTTCTTTTGATGTGGCCTAGTGGATAAGAGCTGAGCCTTCAGTAACAGAATGTCTTTCTCCTGCTGCAGTAGCATGGATAAAAATCTATTTTGCCCTGTTTGACAAATGTCTGGCACTGTTCCTCTGTGATGTTATTCTACTGTTCTTAAGATTGGTATAATGGTGACTTCAAGAGAAAGGAGAGTATCTAGGAATGAATTCTCAACTGTATCCATACATTTTTTTTAAAGTAAGCATGTGGCTGTGTCAGGGCATATGGTGAGAGCACTGTTTGCTATGACTTGCATACCAAAATACCACAGACTATGTGACTTTTTCCCATAGTTCTGGGGGCTGGAATTTCAAGATCAAGGTGTAGGCATGTTTGGTTTCCTCTAAAGCATGCATCCTCAAACTGCAGCCCGCGGGCCACATGAAGTGGTGTGAATTGTATTTGTTCCCGTTTTGTTTTTTACTTCAAAATAAGATAAGTGCAGTGTGCATAGGAATTTGTTCATAGTTGGTTTTTTTTTTTTTTTTTTTTTTTAAACTATAGTCTGGCCCTCCAACGGTCTGAGGGACAGTGAATTGGCCCCCTGTTTAAAAAGTTTGAGGACACCTGCTCTAAAGCCCCTTTCTTTGTTTTTTTCTTTCCTCTGTGTCCTCATGTGGTCGTTCCTCTCTGGGCATCTCGGTGTGCCCAAATTTTATCTTCTTGCTTTGGATTCAGGCCTACCTAGCAACCCTATTTTAACTTAATTACCATGTTAATGGCCTTATCTCTAAAGATGCCGCATTCTGAGGTACAGAGGGTTAAGGCTTTAACATTTGAAATTGTGGGACACAATGCCGCCTATAACAGTGTCTGCAATAAATAAGTTACAGATATAGATAATGTGGTTACTACAGTGTGTAGTGTTTAAAAGCTTGGGCTCTGGAGTTTGATGGCTTTTATTGCATTGATTGTTATCATTTGCAAAGAACATTACTTACAAGCTTTATGGAAAGTAATAGAACCTCACCAAACCTTAATTGCTGTGCCTGTATGAAAAGAATAAAATTCTACTTAACCTTTACATTTATTTTTGTACCTAAGTGAATAATAAATGTTAGCAAATTGCATGTTTATTTACAAGTTCTTTTATAAAAATAGAGATTATATTTTACTAACTTTAATTATAAATCCAAGTTTTATTACTGCTTACTGTGCACATGCACACACATATAATACATATAAAATATGCAATGCTCTTTTCTCAAAATTTAGTATAGTCTTAGCTACTTCAGAATTTATTTGATATAATTTTTTGAAGGACTATAGTTCCATAAACCTCTTTGATCAGTATAAATCCTAGGACACTTTTGAATGTATTAAATTTTCAAGTGACAGACAGTGTGGCCATGGGTCAGGAATTCAAGTAACGCAACTATAAGGAGAAGCTGAACATTGTTTTTAAAAATCAAATATTACTCCATATATAAAATTTGACACAGGTAAAAATTAGACATTGAGCCAGGCACTGTGGTGCACATTTATAATCCCAGAGACTCTGGAGGCTGATCCAGAAGAAATACTTGAAGCCAGCAGTTCCAGAATATCCTAGGCAACATAGCAAGGCCCCTTCTCAAAAAGAAAAATAAGACAAATTAGCCAAGGTCATGGTGGCATGCACCTATAGTCCCAGGTACTTGGGAGGCTAATGCAGGAGGATTATTTGAATCCAGAAGTTAGAGGTAGAGGCTGGAAGATATGTTTGGATTGCACATTGCATTCCAGCCTGGGCGTCAGATCAAGACCCAGCATTTAAAAACAAACCAAAACAAAAACTAGACATGGAAGCTTTCCTGGTTTCTTAATCCTAATCTATTAAAAGCTACAACTACACAATTATATCTATAAATAGCAGGGTCCCTATACTCAGTAAATGAACAATGCCCACTCCATCTATTCTTAGACAAAATGAGATGCTTATCTCTATAGAGTCTTAGTCTTTCCAGACAAACAGGAAGGAATTCCCAGAGAGGGAGTGAAGTTAGCTGATAATGGAACACTTCCAGATAAGGAGACAAGTAAAGACTATTTTCTGGTGATTGTTTTTCACAAAGGAGAATTCAGACATGTTGAATTGATGGGGAAAATTATTATGAAAGTCTGACAATTAAGTTCACAAAGTTGTCACTGTGCACTTACGTTGGCAGCACTGTACTAGCAGCTTGGTATATCAGTGTCTCACAACTGTGTTTCATAACCTTGGTATATTAGTGTCTCACAGTTGTGTTCATGTTGATGTGTGGTGGTGTCTTGCTGAGTTGTGCCCAGATCGCAGGGTACCCCTCATAAATCACCCAAAAACCAAGTCCAATGCAAAAGCAAGAGGCTCTTTATTCACAAATTCTAATTTGGGCTTCTCATTCCTGTCTCAGGAGGAGGGCCAAGAGAAGCCCGTCTACAGAGCGAAGAGAAGTTTTAAGGATACAGAAAAGAAAAGAGGGGTGGAATGGGGGCTTAGGGACCTAAACAATGTTTGAGTTGGGCTGATTGCTTAGGGGAAAGATTTACTACTACCCAGCAGACACACTGGAGCCGGGGGTGGGGGAGGAAGCAGGTGGCCTATCACCTTTGGTAAGCAAGCAGGTTGCCTATCACCTTTGGTATGCAGCTGCAGCTGTAAATTGAAGGCTGCCGGGCAAAGTGGGGTCAGTGAAGTCTGAGACAAAATGGAGTTAGTTTTAACAAAATGGAGTTAGTTTTAACAAAATGGAGTTAGCTTGGTCCTTTCATTCCTCCCTTTTCTAGTGCATAAAAAATCCAATCATGGGTCTTCAGCAGGTTCCACGGGCCCTAGCTCTATGCCATCACCAGTGAATCTAGAGCTGAGGGGAGTATATTGTGCCTGTAAAACCATTATTATTATTTTTTTTGTTTTATTATTATTATTATTATTATTTTTAATTAAATCATAGCTACTTACATTGATATGATCATGGGGCATCATACATTAGCTTCATAGACCATTTGACACATTTTCATCCCAATAGTCAACATAGCCTTCCTGGCATTTTCCTAGTTACCGTGGCACGACATTTACATTTCACATTTGCTGAGTTCTTAACCATATACTTCAGGGAAAAGCGTCCCCG
>CAUYPK010093160.1:0-11944 GCA_963574355.1 Loris lydekkerianus | reverse complement strand
AATGTAAATGTCTTAACACAATAACTAAGAAAATGCCAGGAAGGCTATGTTAACCAGTGTGATGAAAATGTGTCAAACGGTCTATAAAACCAGTGTATGGTGCCCCATGATTGCATTAATGTACACAGCTATGATTTAATTTTTTAAAAAAGTATCCAAAAAAAAATATTCTAATTCAATTAAAACCAGGAACCATTTATTAAAGGTGAACCTTGTTAGTTCTGGTTGGGAGAAAAGAGAATTCTTATTCCAAGTCAATTAGAGAGGCTAGGCAAAGGACGTAGAACATGAATTTAGTGTAATTCATTAGTTTGTTGGGGCTCCAAGATCATACTGAGCCTAAAGTTGGAAAACAGCACACTAAATGCCACATAGTACACCAACAATAACAAAGAGTACTGTACAAAATGACAAAGATGGAGTTGATTTTTTTTTTTTTTTGAGACAACATCTCACTTTGTCACCCCCAGTAGAGTGCTGTGGCATCATAGCTCACAGCAACCTTAAACTCTTGGGCTCAAGCCATTCTCTTACCTCAGCCTATCAGCCACAATGCCCAATTAGTTTTTCTATGTTTAATAGAAACAGGGTCTCACTCTTGCTCAGGCTGATCTCAAACTTCTGAGCTCAGTCAATCCACCTCCCTCAGGCTCCCAAAGTGGTAGGATTACAGGTCTGAGGCACTGAGCCTGGCCCTTGGAGTTGAGTTTTAAATGCTAATCATGTGTAGGAAAATAAGGATACTTTCTTGGCAAGGACTTTACCATGTTTACGTCACTGTCTTTGCAAATGATTTTGTTCAACAAAATCATCGTTTTTCAAAAGAACACAAATCCTTTATTCATTCTTCAAGGAGGTAGGGTGACAAGGAGGCATCAGCATTATCTATAGGCTTAAAAATACACATCTTTCTGAAGCCTGTTTTCTCTGCAGGTTAGGAGGGGACAGAGGAGTGAAATGTGCCTGTGCCGTCAGTCAGAACTCTCCAGGGGATGATAATGGTCGCCTCCCTCTACTCTACTTACCTCACTGGGGCTGCTTCACTCAATTCTGCAGAATGCTTATACTACCGTGCAAAGATTTTTCTCTTTGATTCCAGAACTTAGAATATTCTTTTATTTTCAATATATGTCTTTTTGAGAAAACAAGCAAAATAGGATGATTCAGCAGGTTTGTTTCAAGGCAAATTTCTTTTTGAAACATACAATGAGATTACTACATATTGGTTGTTTTTATTGTTGGCTTATTTATGCTGCTGGCCTAAGTTACCAGTTAGGACCACAGAGAGTGGCTTTATCAATTCCAAATGCCCAGAATAGAAACTCTCACACCTGGATTTGGTCATTTGTTCACCTGACCCAACTCTCCAATTGTGGTTGGACAGAGGGAGGTTCAACCCCATGTACCTCTCCTGTCAGAGAAAGTGAGAAGAGCTGTGGATTGGGCAGACACTGAAGCCATCCACTTGTTAAATTGCAGGCAGGGATTCCAAGGACTTTTATAGGGAAGCCTTATTATTTATTTATACTTTCTTCTTTCAAAATGAATTTAAAATGATAGAGACAATGATCATATTGCAGAAAGGAGTGATTAGAATTCATGCTTTTAAATTAGATTTTTTACAAAATAAGAAAGAAGTGTAGAGAGAAAGAAAATTCCTCTTTTCAGCTCCTGGGTAATGAGTTTGTGAAACCAATTATGTGCTTCATTTGCGTTTGAGTTCCCCAGTAGCCAAGATAATGGGAAACCTGATAGATTATGGAGTTTTCTTGTCCAGAAAAGGAAGACTGAATAAAAGAAAAGACCAATTTTTTCTAGGCACTAAACTCAGAAAAGAATCCATAAATTAGGTACTTACTAAATAGAAACCACATGAATTAAGAATTACTTCTTTTTTTTTTTTCTTTTTTCCTTCTTCTATTTTCTTAAGATAGCATCTCACTCTTTCACCCTGGCGAGTGTGGCATCAGCCTAGCTCACAGCAACCTCAAAATCTCTTGTGGGCTCATGTGATCCTCCTGCCTCAGTCTCCTGAGTAGCTAGGACCACAAGTATGTGTCACCATGGCCAGCTAAGAAAATTACTTTCTTTATAGTTTTGCAAATCATCCTTCAAATGGATGTTTCCATTTAAATTTTTGTGAAAGCCGAAAGAATAACATTAAACTTGGACTGAGTAAAGTTATGTGAGTAAAGTTTGCTTCTGTCTGAAATAGCTCTGGAACTCCTGATTTTTGTATCTCGGTTTACTCTTGGGTCCTCACCAGACCTAGCTAGTATGGAAGTACAAGCTGAGCAGTATAAGGTATACAGTACTTTTCTAAACAAACAGAAATATGCTATCACATCTTCTAATTTTTTTAAGAAAATAATACTTTTATCACATAAGAAGCCTGTAAACATTGTAGATATTAGAATAAATAAAAACTTTACATTGCCACTATCCAGTGATCACCACTATAAATTCCTAGTCATATCTTTCTACATATTTCTGTGCATATTGGTATTATATTTTTGCCAATTTGCTTTTATCCTCCCCAGTCAACAATATAATGCTCTCCATCTTTCCATTTTGATTAATATACATCTCATTTAATACTGAGAAAACATTCAAATTTACCCAATTGTCCCTAAAATACTTTTGTTCAAAGCATAATCTAGTACAAGAAGATTTATTTCATCTGGATATTGGGTTTCATAATTCTCTTCTGATGAAGTATATAATTTAACTTGCTGAAGGAACAGAGGTAATAGTCCTGCAGAGTATGTTCTACAGATTTGTCTGGTTATTGAGATAGTGGAAGGTGGGAGGCAGGAGAGGGAGACCCAGATGCCACCGCCCAAGTCCTGGTCCAGCTCAGGAGAGAGCACTCTGTGTGTGGCTGCAGCTCAGGGACACTTCCGTAGGTCAGGATGCCTAGGAGCTGTAAGTCCCAGATGGATTCATCTGGGCCATGGCTGGCAGGGGACCGTCCCCGCTCAGAGCTTGCGATTAGGAAATTGCAGTCAGAGAAAAGAGGGCGGGGAGCAGGCAGTAGGCTGAGACTGAGGCAGCAACTAGGTGGGGAGCTGTTTACCGGAGCTCGGATGTCTCTTAGAAAACATGAATCAGTCGCTGTGATGACCATGGTCTAGCTTTCTGTGCCACCCTCAAATGGGAACAATTAGCCCATTTGAGAGACAAACCGCAGTTCTGGGAGGAGAAGGAACTCCCATTTTTCTTTGCCTGTGGAGATGTTTGCATTTTGGAGTGGCCTTTTCAGAAGGGGATAATTCATCCAAGGGTGGTAACCTGCACATCTCTAAGTCTGTGGGATTTGGCACAGTCCTTGGTCCAACTGAAGGGAGGAATTTTGGTGGTGGCTGGCGTCCCTGAGGTGTACTCAGAGTAGCCGGTCAGTGCCCTCTCGGTCCCGGGCAGCAGGGAGTCCTCTGCAGGGTCCGGTGCTGGCCTCCTGCAGTCAGGCCCGCCCGAGGCCCCTCCCTGGGTGTCTAGATCTTGGCCCTGGATTCATTGTCCATGGGGCTGTGAACGCACTGGAAGAGGCTGGGCTGGCCTCCCCACACCCTCTCCTGAGGGTCCCGCCTAAGTCACAAGTGTACCCCCTGGGTCTGCATGTTGGTTATGGCACTGCTGTTTGCAGGGACTGTGGATGGAGTCTGGACCAGAGGCTGAGGGTGCACACACCTGAACTCAGGAGACACCGTGAGATTTGGGATGGAGCCGGCGGTGGAAAGAGAAGCGGGATGGTTGCGGGGTCATAGTGGGGGCTGGGCACAGCCTGGGCCACCTCTCCCAGCCCTGTCACTCGCCATCTGGGAACTCCCTGGAGACTAAGAGTTTAAATTCAAACCGGGCCTTCGAGTTTCTTATCCATGTGCATTTGTTAAGGCAGATGGCTAAGACATTTTATTTAACTTCCTCTTGAGTTGTATGTTTAGGTACCTGGGACCTCCATTTGTCGTCTTACCCAGGCCCGTAATCACTAGGGGTGAGCTGCTGCTACTTCAGATTAAAATTGGAATATGGAAACACTTCTTAGAAAAAAGGTGGGGGCGGTTTCTACTTTTTCTTTTTTATATATATATATATATATATATATATATATCTTCATATGTATATAGGAAGTGCTTTCAGTCAACTAGAGTCCACTGTTCCTGAGTGAGCTGAGCATTGCCTGAAAAGTCAGACAAACTGAGGAAAATCCCTTAAAGGGCGCAGGTTGTTTCTGACACCTTCAATATACCGTCTTTAGTGAATAAACTTCAGTCTAAGAAACAATTCATAGCTTATCCAAGCTCCCACGGCTTCTCCTTCTGCTCAGCTTTTGACCATTCCACTCTTTCTCCCCTTCACCAGAGCTGTATCAGAGGACATGTAAAGGAAATGACCACTAATTTCATGGAATTGAAGTCCTTTGTAATGGACAGATATTAGAAGTATGAAAAACGTTATTATCTTGTTGTTATTGCCACTATTGTAAATACATTTCCTTGTTTTTGCTCTCCATTAAAAGCTATAGCAAAACCCACTAAAAGGCTGATTTTAAGGAGCTACAATAGCTCATATAAATCAAATGAATATTTAGAAAATCATATATGCACTAGAGAGATGTTTTTGCAAAGGAAAAGGGGCAAAGTGAATATTTCTAGCTTGTCAGCTATGCCTTTATTGAAAGAGAAATGAAATCATTTTTCTTTCGCAAGCAGTGGAGTTTTGTTTTTTTCTTTTAAACCTGAATTACACATTTCAGCCATAGCAGAGACACTTCTTAGAATAATTTCATAAGGAAAAAGGATCATGTACCAGCAAAATTCAATCCTTAGTTGGAAATGTATTTATACATTGTAGGTAAGATCAGAGAGAAAAGATGGAGAACAGAGGGAAAGTTTCCTTTGAAGTTTTCCAGGACTAAGAGAAGCCGCAGTGCTCAGATCAAGGGCCACATCCCCATCCACCTCTCCTCCTAGAACAAACTATCACCATGGTCCTTACAGCACGATTTTATGGGAAGGCTCCTAAGTGAAAACATCCGAACCCAGGGAATTTGATCCCTGTTACCAATTCTACATTTCCAAAAGGGCATTTAAAGACATCATTGTTTGTTCCCAGTGACTAGTTAATTGCATTTTGATTTGGTAATTGCAAACAGATTCCAGTCTCTCAGGTTTTCTGCAAAGCATAGCAATCTTTTAATATGGTGGAACCAGGGTTATACTCACAGATTTCCAAAGAGGTTCATATTAGATTCCTAGCTGATTTTTGCTGTTCTATTGTCAATCATACATCTGTTTTTTCTCTTTAATTTATAAAAAATAATGGTTCTTACGATTTCGATGTTGATATGGTCTATTGAGAAATTGTTCAAAGTTGGTGGTAGAAAAGACTTAACAACAACAACAAAAGCTCATATTACCTCATTTCACACTACAGATTCTTTGCATTTTTATGAATTCCAGACCTAGAGAAAGGAAGAATACCCACAAGAAATGGAAGACATTTCCCCCCTCCTCCCAAATTGAAAAGATAAAATAATTGTGAAAAGCTCCACTTCTTTTAAGAAGGAATTGATCATTATATGTGCATTTGGATCATCTGTAAAGTGGAGATATGGATTATTAGTTGAATAAATAGAAGTCTGAGCAAGATGAATCCAATAATAAAAGTGAAGGGGGCTCTCTACACAGCATTAAAAGCAGGGAGCTACTAATAACATTCCACAATGAATGAATCTCACAGACGGTATATTGATCAAAGAAGTTACACATAAATGCCTATATACTATATGTGTATAATTTATGATATGAAGTTTAAAAACGGGCAAAACTAATCTGTGGTTTGAAGTAAGAATAGTGGTTATTTCATGGGATAGAGGTAGAGACACCTGGGAAAGACACCTGGGCATTTAGAAAATGTTCCACAACTTGATCCAGGTTGTGGTTACCTGGGTCTGTACATAAGAAAAAAAAAAAAAAATCAAACTTTATAATCCTAAGATTAGTGCATTTTGTGCATTTCATATATGTTTTCGTATATGAAATTATACATTCTGTATGTTTTTCTAATTAAAATGAAGAGGAAAAAGGGTTAGTTTGAATTAGTCTCCTTTCTCTACTTCCTGCTTTATTTTATTTTATTCAGCTTCTCCTTATTCCTTCGTCTCTTTTTCACTCACCTTTTCCTTTTCAAATCTCAATAAAAGGTGATGGGAGATTGAAGAATTATTTGAGTTGGTCAGAGAGCAAACTAGATTCCAACCTTATTTAATTTCCTTAAGGGAGCTAGTAATGAAGAAAGAATAAAATTAGCTAACATTTACTTATCACTTAAAATTTAACAAAGCCTTCCTATATTCATTATCTCAGTTGATCATGACAATAACACTATAAAATACACATTTAAGCCCCATTTTATAGATTAAAGAAAAAGTAAGCTCAGAAAATTTAAAGGGCTTGACAAAGTCACACAGACAATAAGTGCTACAGGCTTTATTTAAACACAAGTTTATGATTCTAATTTAAGATATCCATGAGCAATTAGAAAAAAAAAACTTAGAGTTTTATTTTTTAGAACTTCTAAGCATTTCTTTCAACTATAAATATACACAACTAACTTCAGGAGTATTCGTAGTACTTTTGACTTTGTCTCTAATAGAAATAACAGATATTTTGGTAACACATTACAGTTAAAAAGGTACCTTAACTCTTATTTTTGTAGGACTACTTTAAAATCACTGCTAGATCACATGTAGCTGAAGCCTTCCTTCCCATAGATGCTCATAAATGTGTAACCATAACCACGTCGGGACACTTGGTGTTTTGTAGGTCAGTCAATACCATGAAGTCAGGGATTCTCACTCTGATACCTTAGACATCAAGGTTAGTCTCCTGAATTTCCTACCTATAGTGGTTGGTGGTCAATACGTGAAGGCAGGTAAATTAAAGACCACCCCCTATCTAATGTTCTCCTTCTAATGTTCACACTGTATCTTTAAAATATAATATTTAAATTTAACTTTCTTATTTCAAGTTTATTTAAATATATTTAAAATATATTGTCTAGTCATTGAATGTGTTAATCTAGGAACATATAAATTACTATTTTACAATGTTTGTAAATATTCTAGCTATATTTCACTATAATTAGTTTCCTTTGTGTTAGTATACATCTTATTTTATGCATTAGAAATATCCTTCTGTGAAGGCATCCCTAGCTTTCACTAGACTGCATAAGGGAACCATGATACTAATAAATCCCAAAACTACAGATGTTGGCATGGACGTAAAGAAAAGTGAACACTTCTGCACTGCTGGTGGAAATTCAAGCTAATATGTTCCTTTTGAAAGAAGTTTGGAGAACATTTAAGGATATAAAAGTAGACCTGCTATTCGATCCTACAATTCCTCTACTAGGTATATATCTAGAGGACCAAAAATCACTTTACAACAAAGATATTTGCACCAATATGTTTACTGCATCCCAATTCATAATTGCCAAGTCATGGAAGTAGCTCAAGTGCCCATCAACCCATGAATGGATTAATAAATTGTGATATATGTATGCCATGGAATATTATGCAGCCTTAAAAAAGATGGAGACTTTAACTCTTTTATGTTTACGTGGATGGAGCTGGAACATATTCTTTTTAGTTAAGTATCTCAAGAATGGAAGAAAAAGTACCCAATGTACTCAGTACTATTATGAAACCAATATATAATCATCCACACTTTCATATGAAAGATAAAACACAACTATAGCCAAGGATGAAGGAGGGAAGAGAAGGGTAAGGGGAGTGAAGGGGGAGGATGGATGGAGGGAAGGTAATCAGTGGGACCACACCTCTGGGTGATATTGCAAGGGTACATGTCAAATCTCTTCAGTGTAGGGTAAAAATGTCTTAACACAATAATTAAGTAAGTGAGATGAAGGCTATGTTAACAAGTTTGATGTAAGCATTCCAAATTGTATATAAAATCAGCACATTGTATCCCATGAATGCACCTAATGTATATAGTTATGATTTTATAAAAAAATTTTTTTAAAGAAATTCTCTGATTTGCTGTTGGGACTTCTCTCAGGTGCTGTAGTTCATGATTCTTGCTTCTTTGTCCTCTTAATAAAGAAAAACTCTCTTGTACGAAATCATTCATGCTTCAGATCCCTGGGACTTCCTCTTCTGCTACAATCTACAGAACACTCTGCTTTTCAAAGCTCATGCCATCAGGGTAAGTCTACCTAGAACGCCTGTATATCTTATGGATAATTAGGCAAGCTTAATTATAATGTAAAATCCCTGTTGTCACATAACGTAACACAATCAAAGTAGAAATATCACAAAGTCATCTTGTAACTGTCTGTACATTCTTACACCAAACATTCCACAGAAAGTCTCACTGAGAGACAACCAAAAACCTATCCATCTCCTAATCATCCCCTTGCTCCATTAATACAAGTAGAACGCTAAGATGAGCTCACCTTTTAAGGGAACAAGGTTTATGAAGACAATCTATACCTCCATTCTCCAGAGAGGATGGAAGACTTCCCTAAGATTACTTAGTGATGTCAGAATTGATGATGTCTTTGTAAGAGAAGACTTGTGAGCATCTTTCACTTTCTTATTTCTGAAGGTGTACTGATGATGCAGGACTCCGTGTTACATTGTGATGCCTTATGTAGAGTTTGCATTCAATAATATTTAATAATATAATTGATTTATCTTTAGGTACCTAGGAGCACAGTGTTGTTTATTTATTTATTTATTTTAGAGTAAAGCAGAAGGTAAGGAAATGAAAGGGAACAGTGCTTTATCTGGGATGAAGTTTCCTGCAGACATTAAATAAATAAATAAATAAATAAATAAATAAATAATAAATAAATAGAAAATGTAGGAAAATCAGGTGAGGGAAAGGCTGTATAAGACCATAAAAACCAGGCATCTAGATTGGATATAAACAATTCACAGAGGAAGTAAAAAGGGTAGAGAAGTGATCAGGAAGAACATATTTGATCAAGGAATTTAAATTGTGGATCAGAATTTTAGGATGATGAATAACCTTGGGAATCCATGTGGTTGTAATATGTAGTATGGGGAGGGGGAATGAAAGTGTATTCACAGAAAAAAATAGAGCATTTTAACTAGTTATGCACTAAGTATAACTTAGTAAAAATAATCCCCATTTAATAGCAAATTAAGTCCAATGCCATCTTTAAAGACTCCTATGAAAATGTGTTTTTAAAATATCTGATGTAGAAATTGAAATGCAACTGTGGGTATATTTTAGCATAACATCCTTTGTCTAGAGTCCTGCCCTACAGAACTTCCTGGGGTTACAGAAATGTTCTAGATCTGCACCGTCCACAGGGAAGCCCTGAGACACATGTGCATGTGTTTATTTAACTCTTGAAATATGGATAGGATAGCTGAAGAATTGGATTTTTAAAATTTTAAATAATTTAAGTGTACTTGTGAGTGCCACGTGTGGCTTGTGTCTACTGGGCAGCACAGAGAGAAGATAACTAGTGTGAAGTAAGACTGTCAGTCTGAATTCTTAAAGTCCTTTCCTTTTTTAGTATATATAGTTATGAAGTGGAAGGAGAACAGAGGAGCAAGACCTCTAAATTTCAGAATTCTCCCATGCATTAGAAAATAGCAAACATTTCTCAATTTGTGTATAAAACCTATACGTTTGGCATTAACATTACCTCCTACTTTGCAGCCCACTCAATCAGCTTTTGTGGCTGACTGCTTTATTTTTTTTCCTTGTTCTCCAGGTTTTTTCTCACTTGAGAAGTGCTTTTTCCTGTGTCTTCTACAGAAAGTAGCAGCATAAGGGTTTCTCTTCTAAATATATGGCTCCAGCTTCAGCTTTAAAATGCCTCGTGCATCAACATTTGCCTACATTTGTTGCTTTTTGTTGTTATTTTTCCAGTTGCAAATCTTTCCCAGAGATCAGAGTTAGAGTTACACTCCCCTCCATTGCCAGGATTAAAACAGATTACCAGGTTCCTGAACTGCTTCTTCACTCTCTGGCTATGTTCAGTCACTGCTATCTTGACCACAGCATCTATCTTCAAAAATAGATGGTGACAAATATCAATTATTTTTATTTTTAAAAAGATATTTAAAAGATTTCTCAATTATAATCCTAGTAGCAGCAGCAACAACAATGGAAAAATCTGCATAACTACAAGAAAAACATTTTGCTTTGGGTTCTCCATTCCCAAAATGCCAAACGAAATTTTTATGCAGGTTTTTATATTTCCATTATACATGAGAAAATCCTAATTTCTACTTTCTCAATGAATTAACAGAACAAGAATTTAGTAGATTTATTTTAATATAATATACTTTATTTTATTGATATTTGGTGTCTTTTAATATTTTCCAAAACCTAAACTCTATGACCAGTCTACTCATCCAACCTCTTACCCAGGTTGTCTCATATGTTTAAAAATATGGCACTGCTGATATAAATGATGAACAAAAGAACTCTTTTGAGACTACGTGTGGAGAGAAAAATTTAGTAATGTGCATATTAAAGATATATTTTATTTATTATAGCATCTGCACCAATATCCCTGCATTTCATTCTAACCATCAAACCAAGAGGAACTCTCTGCTGATTATAGCTAGGATGTCTCATCCTTCTCTGGGGCAGTTTTTGTGAGGTTAAAGCATAATCTGGAAGCAAAATATATCCAAAAACTTTTGCATGTCTACTTTAAGACCATGAGAAACTTACAGGGCAAGCATTTCTTTTTTTGAAATGTTGAAGTTCTATTTGTATTTCTCTTTTTGTGTGTAAGATATCCATATGGTTAATCAACATTATGAGCAAATATTTATTGAACAAGTGCTACATGCCAGGTGTGGGAAGCACAGCAGGGCCAGCTCTCTGAATTTCCACTGGTTCAGGTTGTTCCTTGACTCATGAATCATTCTTTGCTTAGTTAAATTTTGTTACATTAAATTTGTCCAAACTTTTTTATGTTTCTCTTTTGGCATTCCCTTTTGTAAATATAATGAACAAGTGATTAGATAAGCAACAACATAAAAACGACTTCAGGTTTTCATTTGGTGAAGATAATAATTTTTTTTTTATATTAATAAGTGATGGATGGAATCAATGACTATTTCTCTCTGAGTATGCTAGGGCCGTAAAAGGAAATAGAAATCTAATTCTGTGACTGAGACAAAGTCTTGTATGATTTTGTATAATGGTGCTCCCTATGCTAAAGTGGCTAAAGTGATCCACGTGATTGGCGAGCCCAGTACACCCTTTTCCCGAATTCTCATACAGGCTGGAGAAAGCGGTGTAGCCGAGAGGCCGTGGTAACCCACAGTGGCGACCAAAGAGCTACAGTGGTGGGCTCATAGCAGGAGGGATTCTTTTTTTTTTTTTTTTTTTTTTTTTATTAAATCATAGTTGTGTACATTAATTTGATCATGGGGCACCATACACTAGTTTCATAGACTGTTTGACACATTTTCATCACACTGGTTAACATAGCCTTCCTGGCATTTTCTTAGTTATTGTGCTAAGACATTTACATTCTACATTTACTAAGTTTCACATGTACCCTTGTAAGATGTACCACAGGTGTAATCCCACCTATCACCCTCCCTCTGTCCCCTCCCCCTCCCTCCCCTCCCTTTCCCCCTTCCCCTTATTCTTAGGTTATAACTGGGTTATAGCTTTCATGTGAAAGCCATAAATTATTTTCATAGTAGGGCTGTGTACATTGGATACTTTTTCTTCCATTCTTGAGATACTTTACTAAGAAGAATATGTTCTAGCTCCATCCATGTAAACATAAAAGAGGTAAAGTCTCCATCTTTCTTTAAGGTTGCATAATATTCCAACCCAATCCTCTACCGCAGGAGGGATTCTGGTACTAAGACTAGAGCTACCCTTCCAGAAAGAAGTGTCTCACACAGTACCTG